>MU853893.1:0-106315 GCA_033297225.1 Diplogelasinospora grovesii | reverse complement strand
GCCAATCGGCTCCCCTCGCTCAAAAATCGTGGCGTTTTCGAGACGTCCAGTCACCTAGCACTGGCAGCCCAAAGCGCTGGTTGAGAAGTACACTGCTTGTATTGTGGGTCCGCGCTAAAAATTGTCACTGTTCACGGCCAAAGGGATACACATGTATCCGTGTAAGTAGAGCTTTGTAGTTTTAAAGGTTGGTGCATGTGGAGAGTCACCCCGGATTCCATATCGGTACGGTAGTAATTATGTGACATCATATGAATTGCAACACAACTCCGCGCTGCAGCGGCTAGCTGTAAACCTACAATTTTAGTAATACCCAACGGATCTGCAGGTCGGATGCACTCCCATCGGCATTCGCGGTCTCGAGGGACACCGAGCTAAAATAAGCCAGCTTACAGAGCATTATTGCCGCCTGAACGCGAGGGCATCCAACTAAACAATACAACTCAACTAAAACCCATGAAGAAAGTAATGGGAACGTTCAATTGGTCACAGCTCATCAAATTTATGCACTTCGCCTTTGATACTGTACGCTCATATCGTGTTCTTGATATGATTTTTACTACTTTGGTTGTTGGATATATACAGCATAATAACGCTGCGTGGACAGACATCATGTCAAAGCACGATGTGCAGACCCGGATAGATCCCTACGCCGACTAGGACTCCTGTGCTGCTCCCTGTGATTACTCCTGGAGGACCTCTCGTCAATCAGCTGTTGGGCTGTCGCAGCGTCGTACCCGATAAGCTGGGTTAAATAATAAAGTCTGCAGACAACAGTGTGTTAGCACCTGATACTAAATATCAATTACTCAAGTCAATGCACATACTTTTCATCCCAGGCCTCCTTGGCCCGTATGTCCTCCCACCGCTGCTGACATTCCATCCAGGCCACCGCCCGCCTCTTAGGGTTGATCCGCTTGACCGTGAACCTAAATCTCCCACTAACCGGCCGGTGGTCAGACACGCGCACCCCGTCGTGGCAGCGGTAGTCAAGCTGCTCTATCCTTCCTCTGCTGCTCCTGTGGAGGAGGCGGTCGCACCAGGCCGGACTCCGCTTCTTTTCGGAGGAGTCGTAGTTGTCGGTTCCTACATCGTATTTGTAGGTGGGTGCAAAAGTAATGGGCATCTCCTCGAAAGCCCGCAACATGAAAGCTGGGTTCCGCCGCCGGGCCACCAGGAGCTGGTCACGCTCGAGCAACTTGCTGAGGTTACCGGCCTTCACCGCAGTTACCACTGTGTCACGGCTCATGGTATCAATCCGGTAGTTCAGATCGCCATTCAATAGACATAGCTCGTGGTCCAAGATCATGCTGCCATCGCCCCCTCCGACATAACTGTCAACGCGCACGGCAGGGTCGCGCTCGGGCGGTAAGAGAGTTGCTTCAAGGATGGCCTCGATATCTTTGTGTCGCTGGTTTGCAGCAGACTGGCCCGCCGCCAAGTGGCAGTTGATGAAGCACAAGGATGTGTCGTCCACCATGAAGCGCACTACGATGGCGCCCTTGTTGCCGTGAAGCCCACCCATGCCGCGCTTGACCTCGGCACTACTAAGATTGCTGATCCTGTCGCGCAAGTCCGCTTTCACAAAGATGCACGTAAAGAGGCCCACCAGCGGCGCTGTGTGGAGGAGGTGATACAGGTCGCCTGACATGTAATCGTCGAGACAGCGTTGGAGGAAGTCTCGCCAATCGCGATACTGATGGCTCATCCGCTCCTGGTCTGAGCCCTCCTTCTTCTTGGGTTTCAGGAACCGTTCTGCGCTTGTTAGTTGCTCTCCCTTTCACTGTGCATGTAACTGAATGGAAAACTTACTAGCTGTGGCCTTTTTATCTTCAAGGTCCACAAGCTCTTGAAACCCAAAAACAAGGATATCTGGCGAGTCGCTGCTCTGAAGGAGGTCCTGGAAAAAGCTTGCATCTGTGTCTGAATACCGTAGACTGTTAGGTGTCGAGGCTCCCGCATTCCACGTCATGACCAAGGCCCTGAGCTTCTCAAAGTCGCAGTACTCGGTGTCTTTGCTCTTCATCTCGCACTCTAGCCAATCCTCCTGCAGGAGTCCATCCCAGGTGCGCAGCATGTTATCGGCGCCAAGGGAGACCACCTGAAAGCGATCAAGTTTGTAGAAACTCGACGGGTCAGCAACCAGCTTCACGACAGGCAGTGCGTGGGCCTGCCAGTCCTTCTTGACGGCCCAGGGCGACTGCGCCATATCGTAGACACAGATCTTGCCGGTGTTGTATCCAGCCCACATGTACCGGCCAACGCCGGCGAGGGAGTTGATCTTGAAATTGCTGATATTCATCACCCCCAAGCATGAATAGTCCGTTCGCGAGTAAATGCTCACTTTGCCGTCACTGTGACCAAAAAAGACCTTGTTTGTGTCGGTTGTAAGGTGAGTGCCGCAAGTTACTTCACCTGCGCTTTCCTGATGGAGCGGCCGAATTAAGACCTGAAACTGTGTCTTCCCGTCGAGGGTGGGCAAGAATACTCGTATTTCTGTTCCGGTCGCGAGCCACAGGTCGTCCCCTACTACCATAGAAAATGTGTGCCCCCTCGGTACGCGGAAGGACTGGCTGGGACCGCTGCTCAAACTGGGAACACCATTTTCGTCAGGACCCCAAACATGGAGAGTCCCGACCTCGTCCAATGTCCATAGCTCGTTGAAATGCCTGTAAATCTTGATGATTTCATGTCGTCCGTGCGCGTTGGCCTTGCTACCGACGATGCTCTGCGTGGAAATATCGGCTTCCATCAGCTCCCCGAAGTTGTTCCCAATCCATATCCTCTCGCCCTCCTCCCCAACGTGCTTGCCCGGCTTGAATGCAACTGACGTCCCCTTCATCCCTTCACTCATGGCTAGGCTCATTAAGAGCTCACCATCGAGCAAACTCCATACCCGAGTGAGACTGCCAGTGGTACAAGCTAGCTCGCCACAAACATCGAATACCCGGCTGTCGTACTTTGTGGGGATCTCGTACATCCCTTTACCGATGTATGGCTTGTTGCGGTTTGTGTTTGAGGAGTCGGGCCACGCCGCTGTCGTGAGCGTCACTGGGGCCTCTACCCGGGCGGCGCTCACCATCACGGTGTCCGTGGGGCGAGCATTGGCTGTCTCCGTAATAGGGGCTGCTGGCGTGCGGAACTCAGGGGGGACTCTGCTCGAGGTTCTGTCGACAGTCATGGACCTGCCATGGCCCCTTGTAGGGGGTGGCGGCTGCTGTTGTGTGGTCGGTGTAGAGACGACTCTCTTCTGCGAGGTTGCGCTGGCTGCCGGACTGGTCTCCTGGACGCTCGTGTTGATGCCGGGCCTGGGAGGCCGTGGTGGCGGTGCCATAGCCATAGCTGCAGTTACGGCACGTACTGTTCCAACCATGCTTACTGGTCGAGCGGGGAGGGCGGGTCTGAGCTCGCCAGTGATCTGGGGTGTAATTGGCTCCTTTGCGCTACCATTCATGTAGTCCCTCTCTTTCCCCCTCTCCTTCCTTTGGGTTGCCACTGTATGGTGAATAGGCGGTGGCTCAAATCCAGTCTGAATCACCTTCGCTCTCATATGGACATCCGGTTGTGGTCTAGGGCGGGTGGGCAATACGGGCGGCACCTCCTCCTCTTCATCGTCTTCGTGGGTACCGTTGCTACTCGGCGGGCTGTTGAACGGTGATACTTTCTCCTTCTCCACACTACTACTTCTTACGTCGTAACCATGGCTGCCATCCCCAAAGTAGGAAGCTCGACGTAGTATCGACGGCTTCTCGGCCCGATTGATCGGCGGAGGAATGGCAGGTCGGTTCTCCCTGATCTCGGGCGCTCGTCGCAGCTCACCTGACCGACGCGGCGGCGGAGGAGACGGGGGTTGGGAAGGGACCAGGCGCGGTGATCTACTTCGGGGCTCGAGAATAGGGGTATGCGGGCGGCTGGGTATCTTGAACTGCTTCGACCCCGTCGCGGGCGACGAGGGCTTCACCATGGAGTCGGTATGCAGGAATCCAGGACGTTCGACAACAGTCTTGTCCATGCCGCTCTTTGGCGGCGATTGTGGCGGCTCGACCATCAGAGAAGGAGGACGAATGGGTCTTGGGCTGACAGGGGGAAGGACAGGACGGGTTGGCGAGCTGGGACCACTACTGCCGCTGCTGGGTGTTGCCGCCGCAGAAGGGTGCAGATTGGCAAGATTCAGCTTGTCCTTCGGTCTCGTCTTTGGGATGGCAGGTGGTTCTCGTGCATTCACAGGTGTCGCGAGGTTAGTCGCATGGTTCGTGGGAGTTGTGTCTCGAAATAGCTTCTCAGGCTTCGGCGCGGGGGACACTGTTCGCGGGGGAGGAGGGCCAGCCTGGTTCTCGTTGGACTTATTCATGTTCTCGAACTTTGCCAAGAGCGACGATACGGGTTTCTAGCACAACTGTCAACACATGTTCTCAAGCTCAGGGAAACGGGATGCTTCTGCTCACAATCGACGAGCCGTCAGGCCCGTCACTAGCTGACGGAGGATCCATGGTGGCGGTGGTGGTTGATGAGCAGCAGCTCTTGGGTTGCTGTGCCCATAACACACGCGGCCGGCAGGTTCTTTCATGAGCACGCAGACATAAAGGGAAGGCTCAGTGTGAAAGACTACCGGCGTGTTGTCGCAAGCATGCGCATCGGTGAGTGGTACAAAAGTAGTAATATGGTGGGGAAATATGCGTTGTCGCAGGGCCTGGAATTTCCAGATTCAAGGGACACCCTCAGAGCTGGCGCGGCGGGTGGAGGGGCTCTGGGGGCTGTGTTGGAGGGATGGCTGACCCAGATGACGATTATGACGGTCCTGTGGTACCTCGTTTTTGGTGAATTATAGCGCCGAGGCCAGCTGTTTGTTTCAGCAAGAGTCGCCCCGCTCAGCACCGCGCATTGCACTATAGGGGTAATAGTGCATGGACCTCATTGGCTGGTAGCGAACGCAGGAGGTATCAAAGAATGGCGACTGGCTATTTATTATTTTGTTGAAAGGAAAGGTGTGCTTTATTGGTGAGTTAGATCTTTCCCTCTTCAATGGCAGCCTTGGCTACATACCTAGCACCTAAAGTTGCCATTTACGTCTTGGATGAAGCAACGAGAGCAAGAAAACCACCTACCTACATGATTACGTACAAATTGTTCACACTTCTCAACGGAAATATAATCACCGCTGGTAACGTCGGATGGCACCGCCCGTTCGTCCTATGAAATTACCCGCAAGCGTACCTCGTAAGGAAGGTGCGTGTAAGAAGAGACCCCACTTCGTAACGTCCCAAAGTCGGGGGCAAACGAGTGAGAATGGGAGTGAAATGTCAGATATAGTTTGAAACCAACATCCCAGCCCTTAGGTAATCAACGGTTGAGGCAGGTCGAAGGCACAGTGCAGCAAAGATAATGCAGATCCATCCTGTCGGCTTCCAACAGCATCGCAGGGTGGAAGAACAGCCGAGCTTTTCCCAACGGGCCTCCGGCACATGGATTGCGGAACGACGAGAACGAAACAGTGGGAATGCGCCACTAACGCGCCGCCATCTGGGACGCTAAAAGAGACGAACGCTAACGCCACAGCGAAGACGTACTTTATCACTGCATAGCCGATTGGCCGGAGCTCAAGCTTGCAGCGGCACGGACTTCACGGCTGGCATGCCGCGACCCCATTCGCGTGCAATCTGGACCTTGCCACGATTGTGCGCATCGAAAGAAGCTCTTATCGATCACATCACCCCATTCTTCAAACACGACGATAATCCAAATACTTATCTCCAGCCTTGGAACGAGACACACTTCTGTTCCTCTTGTCTTCTGTCTTGTCCTTTGCCGCTACCTATCCATTCAATTGCCGTGCGAAAAAGTTCGCTTTGCCGGTATCTAAGAGCAGTGACGTGATATTTGCAAAAAAAAAAAAAAAAAAAAATGAATACAGTAAGTCCCGACCTCTCAGCCTCACATCTCTACCATACGCTGTTCATTGTTCGCTTGCTGAACCCAATTCAGGTTAAATCATTCTGGTACGAAGCTACTCACTGCTCGATACTCCCCATTACTGTACGCTATGCGGGCAGCTAATCGCAATGGCCTGATGCAGGTTGGGATGGGGTTCTCTGTGTGTCGGTATGTTACCATTCGCCCCATTGTTCATCTTTCCTCAAACGATAGAGCTAACCGGTGCTCTTCTTGCAGCCGGCGCCGGAGCATACTACTTCGCGAAGCGGAGCATCAACGCAGATCGCCAGTCTCGTATGGAGGAGCAGCGACGCAAGAAGAGCATGGTCGATTCGCTCGAGTACTCCGATAACGTCCCCAATCGACCGCTCTCTTCAGCGACCATGGGCGGCTCCGCGAATGCCGGCGCTCCTAATGGAGGACCGGCGCGGACAGATACGGTTGGCTCGCCGAGCCGAGAGTCCACCAGCGGCGACCCCGCGCCGACGAGGCATGCTCCGACGACCGAGGGTGAGCGAGTGTTTGAGAAGAGCAAGTACGAGAGCAGCGTACCATTTAGAAGTCCCAAAGGCGACCGCTTTTCGTGAGCAGATACTCAGAATGAGCAAGCCGGAAGGGGGCTGCCAGATATATGCGACATGATTATGCACCGCCTGAAAAGGAGGAGGAACGTAACAACGTGGGACAAAATGAAGATATAGGCAACAACTCCCCGTTGTATTTGTGTATACTACTATGCTTATTTGCCGGGATGCTTGTCTTGGCTTAGTTCCCCGCAAGTGTCTTTTACTCTAAGGCAAAGGAGCTTTGAGGGAATCATTGGTAGCACTCTCCCCCCTCATCAAGGTTTCATTGATCTTCTTATTCGCTCCCATTTTTACATTGCCAATTTCTCAGCAGGATCATCGTTATCTAGCGGGTACACTGAAGGATCATCAGGCATACACACGGATGAGGTTAAGGATTTAGAAGTCATAACTTGTTGCCTTCTTGTGTCTGATCTGCAATCGTGCTAACAATTCCTATAAGTTGTGCAGTCGTAATCTCAACGCCCCATCAATGCTACTAACAACCCCTTTGTCGTGCCGCTTAACCCCCTTATCAATAATGCTGCTGTTGCTGCTGCGGAGCGTAATTATAATGAGGCGGGCATGGTACCACGCCCGTCTGCTGTTGCAGCGGTTGTTTGCCCGCATGCTCATAGTATTGCGGAGGGGGGTGGCTTGGCGGGATCATCGTTACTGGATCGTAGGGCTGTGGTGTCGACATATTCGTAAGGGGAATGCTTGCCACGCTATTACGATGCGGTTCAACGACCACCACACTCCGAGCCATTCGCTTGGCCTTGCGCCGCCGGTCTGTGTCTATGCAGGCAATGACGAAGAGTACGAAACGGATCAACCTAGCCATTGTCAGCCCTCATACCACCCGGGTTTTCATGTGAAAAGGGGGGGTTACCCAATAAGACAGAGCAGTGCCCCCGCAACGCGTCCCTTTACAGCGTATCCATCGTAGACCTGTACATCATCCCATGTAAACCCATTATAATCACCCTCGGTGTCGGTGCCGTCCGAAGAGGAGTTGAGGTAGTCCTTGGCCTGAGCGGAGATAGAGGCTATGTCACCTGCCGCTCGAAGCACGTTGCCTCCGACGCCGAAGAACCCTAGCCAGAGGATCAAGTTCACGCCCACGTGTGCCCCGGGGTGGATGCCACGGCCGCGGCGACAGCAGGATACGATGAATTCGAGCTTGTCCCATGCTATCGCTAACAGGCACTACATTCATTCACAAATGCCAGATTAGACGAGTTGGGGAGAGCGGAAAGGGGGGAGGAGCGTACGGGAGGAACAGTAAAGTAAAAGACGTCGGCCACGCGGTGATATTCCTGCTGGATCTGTATGACGGTCGCTACCTGGGTTGCAATCACACCGATACAGAGCAGGATCGAAAGCAGGCGGAGGATGATCTTGGTGTAGTAGCCGCATCCTCGCTGCTGCCGCGCAGCAGGGTGGTTGTTGGGAATGCCATAGGCGCTCCCGATTTCTTGATATTTGTTCCTATTCATCTTGTCGCATTGGGGGAATTGAAGGAAGAGAAAATACCGAAGCAGACGACCTTACAGGCGTATGCTTCAAGGCAGCTAATTACAAGACAAACTTGAGCAGCGACACATAATGATATAAACGGCAGGCAGGCGCAATGGGTATCTACAACTATTTAAAGACAAGGCGCTAGGTCCCTGTCAACTGCTTTGAACACAGATTCTCACAAGCGCGATAATGATCGGCTTGGGATTGGAATTCGCAATGTTAACCCTAGCTGTGTACGCCAGGTTGAGCCGTCGGAAGGGATGTAAGCCAATGACTGAGGGGCAGGAGGAGTAGAAAACGCCATGTGCTATCGATTTGGCTGCAAGTCTGCCATGGTGGCGTCGCAGCTGAGAGGAACAAAAGCTTGGCAATTCTGGCCTGGACCTTCAAGCTTTTGGAGTTCCGGGTGGCCTTTATGCGGCCCAAAGTTTCATGATGGCGATGGATGATAGTAAGGTTGAAGATAGAGCTCGTTGAGGTAGGGCATGAAAGACACGCGGCACACTTGCGCTCAACCTGTTGGCATTTTACTGGCATCAGGAACTGCCATAGTGACAAAAGGATCACCCGCGATCTCAGCCCACAACAGACACTACTGGTTCGGCACTGAGAAAAGTAGAAGTCCGACAAGGCTGGCGACTGGACTGTTCCTTCCTAAACCGTCGTGAAGGGAGATGCCCCGCCGCCCGAAGCAAGGTGAAGGGAGTCAGGGGTTCAAGCTAGGCAGCTAATACAACCAATCATATCCAATTGCGTGCGGAGCTTATGTGTGCGCGCCGTTCATACCCGGGTGCGCAAAGCGAGGTGTGAACATTTCGACATTCTTCATCCAACAATGCCGCAAATGCTTTCAGGCTTCTTATAACCCCGCAACCCTGTTCCTCACCACATTCAGGCGTTTTGGATCTCTCTCCGGGTCTTCACAATGGTCTCGGCCGAGCTGATTGTCGCGAAAGCATCGCTCTCTGGAGCACTGTTTCGCGCGGATCCACAGCCCTGCACGCGCGACGAGATAGAGTCGATGCTCGACCTCCTCAACACGACTACCACCGAGTGCTCGCCATCCAATGTCCAGGTTTGAGACACACGCTCACTCTATACCGCTCTGCTGTATTACCGATGGCTAAATGTTGTGTCATATCTTTTCTCGGCCGTGCAGAAATACAAGCAATGGGCACTCAGCAATCTGGTTCCATCGTCGGGTCGCATCGTCCCCTTTGGCAAATACCTGGTCGCGCTCGCCAAAACGTACGGGGAGGAGAAAGATAAGACTTCTGAAGGCAGCACAGCTCCCCCGAGTTCAAGAAGGAATCGTGGACCGTCGGCAAAGCGCAGGCGACTGCATCTGCTGTACATCCTGAATGACATTCTTTATCACGTGAAGTTCCGCACCCAAGACGTCGACTTTGCCGAAAAGCTAGAGCCAATACTGTCGTCTCTAGTCCACAGCGCCTCATCATTTTCGAACTGCCCAAAACACATCAAAAAGATACGAGATCTGATTTCACTATGGGAGGAGAATGGGTACTTCTCCGACACGGTTGTCAGCAAGCTCCGGGCAGCTATGGACGAGGCTCCGTCGCCCGAGGATGCGGGACAAGCCTCAAACGTGGGCAACTCCGCGGTTAAGCCTGCTAAGGAAGCCCCGTTTGTCATGCCGACGATGCATGGAGATCCGTCAACACCGTGGTACGACTTGCCCGCCGGCAACTGGCTTCCCGTGTTAGAACCCAACTCGACCCGGCCGATGAATCCGTCCATGATCAAGCCACTTGTGCTCGCGTCCGGACCGGCAGACAAATCTCTCATCGAGGCAGTTAAAAAACTGCTCGCTGATGTAGACAAGATCTATGCAGGGGACGTGAACCTGGAAGGTCAACCCGGCGACATTGGTCAGATGGGAGAGATTGTTGAAATCGACGAGAAGAGCGGAGACATCATCAACGGCGAGACGTACTACGGCTGGTCGCGGGCATTCTGCAGGAAGATGAGGGCTCGCAAGCGAGGGGATAAGCTAGACGATCGAGAGGAAAGCCGTGGCAGGACGCGATCATCGCAATCCCGCAGCCGCAGCCGTTCAGCAAGCCGGCGTCGAGGTCGGAGTGACAGCATCTCAAGCAGAGGCTCGACTCGACCTGCGTTCAAGCGCCAACGCCTATCACAGTCGCCTCTTGTTAGGAATCCCGGTCGTAGCCGGAGTAGGAGTAGGAGTAGAAGCAGGAATCGAAGCCCCTACCGAAGTCCCAGTAGAGGAGGCTCCTCAATCCGTCGCAGGGCTCCCAGCAACAGCCGTCGGAGATCGCGCAGCCCTTCTAGGTCCAGATCCAGATCCAGGTCTAGGTCTAGGTCCAGGTACAGATCGCGCAGTCGCAGTGGTTTCCGGCCGAGAAGTCCTAGCTATGACGGCTTCAAACCACGAAGTCCAAGTTACAATGATAGGCCCCGGTCTCGATCACCGCCGCCGCTGCCACCACCAGCACCTCGGGGCTACCCTCATCAGCCTGCACCTGCACCGGCTCCTCCTGTTTCGTTCGCTGGTGGATTACCCCCTCGCCCGCCGCCACACGCCGCCAACTACCATCAACCACCTCCACCTCCACCACCACAAATACCACACCCTGTTCCCCATCAAATACCGGTACCTCATCAACCACACTTCGGGGCAGGAGGTTACCACCCAATTCCGCCGCCTCCACCCCCGAACTACCAGGGCCAATGGCCACCACCACCGCCACCTTCGGCTGGCGGCATGCAACAACCGAGCTTTTTCCCTGGGGGAAATGCCGCTCCTAGTTTTGTAGGTGGATGGGCGCCAGCACCTCCCGTTCCGGCACCACAGCCACCGCAACACCAACATCAACCACCGATGGGGCAGTATAACAACAGCTATCACCATCATCAGCCTGGACGTGGTGGTCGTGGAGGAGGAGGTTATGGAAGGGGCGGAGTCAGATGGTAGGATTCATCTGTCTTTGGCTGTTTGGGTTGGCTCTAAACTAGATAGATTAGTTTGTACGTTTGTAGACGTTTTGTATATTTGTACCAATAGAGAGATTTTGGATGCAACCTGTACGAGATGTGTGACTTCAGGGGTGGTGGGGGTTTGATTGACAAAAAACAAGATAAAAAATGCAATTCATTTTTTGGCTTCCTACTCTCTATAATTGTTCTCCCCCGTGTTACAAATACCAGCCCACTGCACTCAAATATCCATCATCATCCTCATCATCGCTAACTCAACTCACCAAACCAAAGAAAGGTAGCGTAAATTAAGTTAAGTTTGTTAGAAAAAAAGAGAGTAAATGAGCAACCCTTTTCTGATAAATTGAAGGAATCCCTTAACCCCCCCTTTTGCGGGCGTTGATATGTTTTGAAACGTCGCCTTGATTTTACCGAAAGAAGAACAGGAATTTTGTGCAAACTAAAAAAAAGGCGAGAGAAAATAGCTAGCTGCCACGAATATCAGGGGAGCATGGCATGTTAACTCCTTAATCTTAATTTGCTCTTTTAAAAAAGAATAATATAAAATAGCAAACCGACGTTTCATTTAAAACAGGGCGTGGCGTAGCTTCATAACTTGAAGAAAAAAGATGTTTCCCCCCGCTTGTTCCCATCTTTCCTCTAATACTCAAATAAGGTACCCCCTTACTAAATTCACAACTGACAAACACAAGGTTTTAAAGTTAGGGTAGAATGCCTGGCCTGCCTCCCTCGGCATCACCTAAAAACGGAAAGAAAAAGAGAAGAGAAAAAAAACCGAATGGTGAATGTGATGTGTGTCTTCCGTCTTCAATGCCATTTATGTACTCCCCCCCATCAAAATCACCCTTTTTTTTTACCAATATTAACAATGAAAAAATCAGCACATCTCTCCCTCTAGTGACCGGACAGCATCGTCAACCAACGACGCAGCAGCATGTGTTTTCAGACCGAGGAACCGGTATCAGTAGGTCTCTCGATAGGAGTTGATGATGAGGGCGTACGCTCTTTGGTGGCTTGGGCTATGTTGTTAGTCGCTGTCCGACTCGTCAGTCGACTCCTAGAGGTATCAATCACCGGGGTTAACGAGTGTAAAGCGAGCGAGAGAGCCGCATTCAGCTACCAAGAACGCTTCTTTTTTTCCCTCTTCTCATTTTGCTATGCGATTGTTGATAGAATAACGATGTCTGATGCACGGGCCAAGGCGATGAGGGTAAGGTCGGGTGTCGTACAAGATGAAGACTTTGAGGGGGCTGGTAACGTGTGGCGGGGGAGAAACGCAACCAAGAATGCAAAGGCAAAATCATCGCTGGCTGCTTCTGGAAGAGCCTACCGAGTTTTGCCTCTCATGCATCGTTGGCCGACGCTCCCGGCGGTCGCCGTCCTGCAGCTTCAAAGAGTCCAGCCGTTTTTGGTTGTCCTCTGTAGCATCCACTTCGTCGACCCGCGGCATTACATTCGGAGTAGAGCGAGTCGGGAGTCCGCCAGCAGAGGCGCTGGCACTTCCGTTGCCCATGGCTTTCCTCTTGTTGGCTTGGTCGGTGATAGCCGCCCATTTCCTCTCCCGGAGAGCCTCGCGCGCTGCGGCGCTGTTCTGCTGCTCGGTGTACTCGTGCGAGCAGTCGTCAAAGAGCTGGGGGTTGATCTCCATGAACAGCTTCATGGCGTTATAGACCATGCCGTGGATCGTCCTGCAAGACACGCGGCGAGTTAGCATCCGGCACAACAAGATGTTGTGGCTGAACATACCTGTTCCAGTGGCCCTTTGAGTTCTCATAAAGCGGCGCGAACATGATGGGGAGAATAATCTCGACATTATCGCTGACCAGGTTGCAGAAATACTCGTTATTCCAGAAATAGAGAGCCCTCTCAGCAACCTGGAAGTGAGGACTCGCAACCGATTTTGCGAGTTGATGGAAAAGAGGCTCCTGGACTTTAGCGAACTCGGCCGGGTCCATGACCTCAAAGATGTCTTCAACTTCGTTAAGGAACATAACCTCTTTCGTGCTGTTCACCTTGGGCCAGTAACGTAAGAGGCCAAGTACCACCTACACAGGGACGTTAGAGACTATAGATTCCAAGGAATCACACAATGATACGCACCTCCTCTGTCAAGGACGCATCCTTCTCAAGGAACTGCACTATGCAGTATGCCAGCTGAGGGTGGTACATGCTGAGGCTCTTGACCTTGTGGAGAGGCAGCAAGACCCTGGTGAGGAAAAGCTTATGTTCCTCCTTCAAGGGCAGAGCAAACCCATTGATGATGGAGCCGAGAATCTCCAGCAGCTCGGCGATTCCGTTGAACCTCTCCGTCTCGTAGGTAAACTGGAAGAAGACGTTGTTAATCGAACGGCGGATGAAGGACCGGAGATTAAGGAATTTGCCGTAGATTCGGTGCAGGGTTGTCTTTAAAAAGTCCCGTTCTCTCGGGTCCTCCGAGTCGAATAACTCGAGGAGCTGAAGGACAAAGCTATGGTCGATATACGCCTTGGCGATATTGGTGTTGAAATCCTGACTCTCGATGAATCGAAGGAAGAACTCGTACACAACCTGGATATGGGGCCAAGCAACCTCCAAAACCGGCTCGTCCTCCTCTGGATCGAAAGCCTCGCCCTGCGGGTTCATGGGCGGCGGGATAGGGCGGAAGAGGTTCTTTGCAAACATCTCCACGACACGAGGATACATGGGCTCCGTGATGACCTGTCGGTTGTTGGCGACATAGTCCAGGAGCTCATGGAGCGCCAGCCGCTTGATCTCCTTGGACTTCATGTCGGCACTTGCGTCATTGAAGTCGAAGATAACATTACACTGCTCAATCTTCTGCATGAACAGCTCCTGGCGGCGGTTCGGAGGTACCTCGTGGAAGCCTGGAAGCTTTTCGAGCTCGCGATGAGCTGAGATGTCGAACCTTGACGAATGCTGTCTTCTCGGGGTTTTGGGCCCTTCGAGGATGTCCTTGGGTGCCTGATGAAGTCGATCGTACATCAGCGACTTCTTTCCGGCCTGTGGCGGGGCCAGAT
The DNA here is from genome assembly GCA_033297225.1 of Diplogelasinospora grovesii. Lineage (NCBI taxonomy): Eukaryota > Fungi > Ascomycota > Sordariomycetes > Sordariales > Diplogelasinosporaceae > Diplogelasinospora > Diplogelasinospora grovesii. Next base: position 92,295 of record MU853893.1, on the reverse strand, counting down.
CGTGAGGCATCGTCTCGGCTGCACCTGGCGGAGGTACATGCTGTGTAGAATTGTACGTGTCAGTCTTGATTCGCCAGAAGGTTCCCACGTAATAGTGTCCCACGTAGCCTACGGGGGCCTTACCGGAGCACTTGGACTGATTACGACAGTTGGAGGCAGAGGGCCGTGCCTGATGGGCGTGCTACCGCCATTTGCACTCTGCGGTGGTCCGCCCATGCTGCTGAATCGGTCTGGCACACCGGGGTTCTGGGCGGTGCTGGGGGCATTCGCATGGCCCGTTATTGGGGCGTTCGCATGCTCGCCGTGGGCTGCATTGTTGGGCGGCAACGGTTTATTGCGGATATCGTTCAGCGTTGACGTAGACGACGACGGCGTTATGACAGGCGATTGATTGGCTTCTCTCGATGACCCAATAGAGTTTGGCGACGCCGTTCCGTCCTTCGAATCCTTATTCTTCTTGCCGGACTTGCTCGAGTCTTTGCCCCGCGAGAGCTGATAAACGGCCAAGTCAGTAAATCATTCAGATAGATGAGCAACGATACCCATGGGACACAAAGACGTAAAAGAAACAAATGGCAGTCGATAGAAAGATGAACTTGCGCTTACGACTCTCTGACCGAAGCGCTTCATCTTTGAAGATAGCTCGTCCGTCATCCCAGTGGGGCGGGTAGAGGCGCCGAACTCGACGCGAAAGAGGGGTCGTGAAGGTGACAGACAGGAGAGCCCGAGATTGCCGAAAGACTGGTAATCAAAGAAGTGTTGTTTTCGCTAGGCACTTCCAACAGGAGTGCGGAAACGACCAACACGGCAGGTGCCCAAGTTCCTGGTTTAAACTTTGAATCGCAGCGGCGGTCAAGTACGCTCGATTGCCGGGAAAGAGGGGTTCGAGGACGACGCGAAGGTCTCCAAGTGATAGCGAGATGAGCACACACGAGTCGCGATTCTGGGATGTCGCAGTCGAGCGCTGGGCGTGGCAGCTCGTCGGTGGTTTGTTGGCGTGAACAGGACGAAGACTGAACGTCGGAACTCGGGGGCAGTTCGAAGTGGAAACCGTGGGACGGACGGCCCTGGGAAACCACCAAACGGGATTTAAGGCACGGGTGAGTTGTGCGCAGCCGTCACAGATCCAATGCCGCACATCCAGGAGAGTAGAGAATCGAGGGTCTGACAAGTAAATAATGTCGTCGCCTGCAATGGTTACCGGGATTCCGCCTACTGTTGCTGCCGAGCTTTGGGCGAGTGAATCTTGGGCTGGTGCCCCGGGTCGCAGGTGTTTTTGCGGGGCCAACAAAATGGAGTCGCGGGTCCAATCCAACTGCGGCTGTTGCGTTGCCCCAAGTCGAGCAGAGCGCAAAGGCTCCCTTTAAAACGCTAGCGGTGTGTGTGAATTGAGTGCAGGGCGAATTGTCCGGACATGCAAACGCATGGAAATAAAACAAGGCAAGCTAGTGCATCAAACAAGAGATAAAGGTGCCTTCCGATGAATGTTTGGGGGCTATGCTCAGACGAACAAGCAGAAACACAGGTGAAGTTTAGTGGAGAACCTTGGAATGCGCTTCGAGACGGGCTCAAGTGCCCGCACCGCCGAAAATGTGACGACGAGGCTGAGGCTGGTACTGAGGGCCCGTCAACCGCCCTCTAACAAGAGCCGGGAAGTGTGGTTCAACCAACAAATCTCCGCACAAATACAATCTGCAAAGTAGTGGCAGTTTCAAGATATGCTTGCAAACTGGTATGCGATGGGAGGCTGATATCGGAACTTTAAAATCGTTCCAGTCGGCAGCGGAGACGGGAGAGGGGTTTGCTGAAGGTGAACGGCTATAAAAACATCGCAGTCAGCTTGGGCATGGGTAGCACCAATCTTAACCTGACCCGCAAAGGCACCTAGGGAACTAGCGTCATGCAGGTGCGCATCGCTCATGCCCAGCGCTTCTCGTCTCAATTCCTCAGTCATAGCATACCAGAATATAAATGGGAGGACGAGGCCGTTGAGATTAGAACTTAACCCGAATTCGGAACCCATCTCGTGGATTACAAGCTCAGTATTTTTGCGCCTATATTGGAGAGTAGGTGTCAGTCCAGTACCTGCCGCTGAACCTTAGTCTGCTTCGTACTCGACTTATCTAGTGAGGCGGGGTGGGAAACTTTGCGGGCTATCTAGTACTGTGTGCAAACTGTGGATTTTTCAACTTGACACTGCAACCAAACAATTGTCAGTCACTCTCAGGACATTGTTGCATCTGACAATCTGAAATGCAGAAACATATAAATATCCTGATTGCTTGATTGGTATCCTCACCCAATCAGAACACTCTGCAATACACCAAGATTCTGCCCCACTGCTACAGGTTTTCGAGCTCAACAATCTCACAACGCATCATGGCCGCTGTCAGTATAGACCCAGAACTGAGAGCTTCTGCGGAAGAGGAGCATGCCCCCATATACACGATTCCCGACAGAAGACTTGGTGCACTTGAACATCCTCTTACGATCAAGAACGTCGACAAGGCTATCAAGACCTTTGGGCAAAACTTCCCCCTTCAGGCGGTACGTTCGCTTTAGTGAGGTTTAACCCAGATATTTGGAGCTAATCATTTCTTCAGGTCCTTGAGTCTGCTAGCCCTCAGATATCAATTCCATTATATCTGCGCTATGACAACCCGACAGTGAGGCCGCTGACATCGCACAATGCCTTGACGCACAATGTTGTGGTGAAAGTCACCGTCCCCAAGCGGACCGGCAGAAAGCGCAAGAGAGGCAGCGACGGGCCGTGGGAGGGATCTGTCGAAGAAGCCAATGGCAATGACGAATGCCATCCCTCCGGGCAGGTTTGCTCGAGAGACAGGCTCGACGCTCCCAAGGTGCTACGTCGCAAGCTAAGCGATAATGTCGGCAAGTACACGGTAGAGCCGATTGGTGTCGTCACCAACACCCATCGGTACAGAGGTCTTACCGACTTCCAGTATGCGATGGGCGAGTCCAAGTTCATGACGCAGTTTGTGGACAAGATCATGCCCGGCGACGTTGCCAAGTTCAAAGAATTCACCTTGACTCCGGGCATCGAGACGGGCAGTGACATTGATCTAATCCCGCCACCGAATTTCACGCCCATGACGCTTCCCTTCAGCTACAACTACGCCCAGAACCCGTACACGAAGGAAGTTGGCGATGGCGGCGCATCGCCCATATCCGAGGGGGTGTCGGAAGACGCAGAGTACGGGCGCGTGGTCAACGTCACGTCGCGTGTTCCCGCGGCGGGCTACTTCATCGCGCACGACGAGTACCCGGTCCCGAGCGAGCCCCGCCGGCCACCAGACATGCGAGACCCGCAAGTGGCGGCTATCATGGCCGAGATGCGCCTCGCCATGGAGGAACGGCCCATCTGGACGCGCCGCAGCATGTGGAACAGACTGGGCGCGAAGTTTGCCTCCCTCCCCAAGAGCGGCAGTCTGGTCCGCCATTGCCTGCAGTATGCAGGTTACCAGTTTAAAGGCGGCCCCTGGCGCGACGCTCTCGTCAAGTACGGCCTCGATCCACGGACGGACCCCAAATACCGAGTTTACCAGACGCTTATCTTCAAGCTGCATAAGACACGGATCGGTAGCGTCGGGCGAAGCTGGCAGGCGGTGCGTCGTAACGAGATTGGCGTCAGCAATTATGCGCGGTATTGGCGGGAAATTGGCGATGACTATGATCGTAGCGACATGGCGCTGCGTGACACGCACGTATTCGACGGCAATTCGTTTAGTACCGACGGAAAAGTGTGGCAGGTGTGTGATATCACCGATCCGTTGCTTGCCAGGCTGTTTTCCGAAGCCGAGATACGCTCCGACTGTGATGTAGAGATTAGTGGTTTCTATCACAGGGTGCTCTGGTCCGTCGCCAAGGCCATCATGAAGTGCAAGATGCTCGCCATTCGGTTCAGTCGGTCGCTGACTGACGACGACTTTGGCGCGACGCTGCACGCGATAAAAGGCCCCGAAAACGGCGGGGATGGCGGTGGCAGCGGGACCAGTATCGGAATCACTCTCCCAGACCTTCAGCTTACGTTGGCCGAGTACCAGGAGCTCAGGGGCCGTGGTCAGCTGAAACCAGGCCCCAAAAAGGGGAGGGATAGATTTGAAGAAAAGAGAAAGAATACACACTACCGCGTCCGCATACCCGTCAAGGAGGCTGAGGAGAGAGACGCGGAGAAGATGATCCGCCTTCTGACCAAGGGCCCGCCGATAACGAGAAGGCGCAAAGAGCGTAAAGACAAGGACAATGCTCCTCCTTCTGCGTCGCTGTCCGCGAGGGAGTCTGCTGCTGTTATTCCTGCTGCTGTGGATGATGATGAAGTGCCCTTAGACCCACGGTTACAATCTGGCGTCTGGGGGGACGGAGACGGAACTGCTGATGCAACTGAGGCTCAGTCTGACACCGAAGAACTCGGCGGCGAGGAAGAGGACCAGGAGGCAGACACAGAGGGAGTGCAACGGCTGCAGGATCTACTTGACAAATTCGACGACGAGGACAGCTACGAGGGCGGAAGTGGTAGCGATGATGAGGAGCTTGAGGAGGAGGGCGATCTCATGGGAGAGGAAGCAGAAGAAGACGGCCAGGTGGGAGAGTACAGCGAGGAGGAAGACGAGGAAGGAGAAGAAGGAGAAGAAGAAGAAGAAGAAGAAGAAGACGAAGACGATACTAGTATTGGTGATGAGGACGAACTTGGGGAGGGCGAGGGGATTGAAGATGAAGATATTGAAGGACACGTTGAAGAAGACGTTGAAGAAGAAGCCTATGGTGATGAGGAAGTCGATCCAGATGATGCGTTCAGAGAGCCAATTGAGTAATGACGGCCAGCGAGGGAGAAATAAGTATTAATTATAACACGATTATCAAGCGTCTACTTAGATCTACGCCGCAAGGCCCTGTATACCTTAGGATACCTCTGCGCTTCTTATGCCACTGTTCTTTCTAATTTTCAGTCTACTATCATCATATCAGTGGGCGAGAAGGAGAAGTAAGCAGGGTAAAGGGGCAATACGCTCAAGTATGGATACAGCAGGCCTTTTTCATGGACCTCGCATTTCCAGAGCATTAATGGCATTTGGTTTACTCCCAATCCTTCCAAACTTCAATAGTATGCTCGGGTTGATCGCCTTCATTTCTTCATAATGTCAGATATCCTATTTACCGCTTCGACTCAGCTGTCAAAGCCGTTGTCCCCATCTCTGAAGCAACCTAACGCCAACCCATTGACATATATGTCCAAAACCATGACGCCCTCTTTCCATCATAACAATACAAAGAAACGCTTAACCCCCCTTGGGGGGGTCTGCTCATTTGATAACGAACACGCCGCCAGCGAGTACGCTAAACAAGACCGCGGTCGTCAAGAACCCCGCCGCCACTTTGTCTCCTATCGTCACCGGCGGGAGCTGGCCTATCGTGCTCGCAGTCTGAATCCCCGCGGCAGCATTCCCCACTGACGTGCCTCCTGTCGTGCTCGTTACGGGCGCTTTACTTCCGGGCAGGTCCACGCTTCTCACGAGGCTGTACATGACCGCAGAGAGTGCGTTCATCTGCTCACCCACACCCACAAGCCCATCAAACGTACCTCCCGTCCACTTAAACCCGCACGCCGTGCCCTGGATCCCCTTGAACCCTGTCGCCGGCGATCCGGTGCACGCCTTTGCCGCAGCTTGCGCGCTCGAATTCAGCAGCGGAGCGATCGTCGCAAACGTGTAAGGAGCCATCTGCGTCGTCCCCGCCATCCATCTCGTCAGGTACCCCTTGAACGACTGCTGGTCATTATCACACAGGTTTCCCCCTTCGCACGCCTGCTCGATCATGACGGAGTTATTGAAGAACAGTCCCGTGGTCGAGTTGAGTATGCCGTCCACCCGCTGCTTCCATAACGCGCCTTCACTATTACTCGCGTTCGTATTCCCGTTTGTGATGTTGTACATGACGCTCGCCCCGTGGAGGTATATACCGTGGTTGTACGACCACTGGATCTGGTCCAGGCTGGTGCAGTTGTCCGTCCCGGCCACCGACGCGCCGTCGTATATGTCATAACGCGGCGTGATCAGACCGACAGACTCCTCCCAGGCGAATATCTTGCCCGCCCAATCGGCATACGTCTGGTTCCCCGTGAACCTCGCCAGCCGCGCGGCGATGTTGAAAAAGCAGCCGTTGCTGATGCTGTTCTTGTAGTTGAACCCGTTGTTGAACGTAAAGATCTGCCACCGCAGCCCCCCGTTGCACGTCTGCTCGTCCCACCGCGAGGCGTACTCGTTGAACACGGCCTGCGCGAGGGCCAGCCACTGCGGCTGGTCGGACGGCGGGTTGGGGTAGTTGTTCTCGGCGGCCGACATGGCCGCCATGGCCCAGAACCCCTGGTCGTCGTTCCCCTCGGTCCGGGTCTGGTTCGTGGGCATGAAGTCCCTGTCGTCGCCGGTCTGATGGAGTAGCGCCTCGGTGACGACGGAGTTGTAAGTGGTGTCCCCCGTGAGAAACCAGTAGTCGACTAACGTCCCGAACATCGCACCTGCTTCCCACCCTACATCACACACAATAAAAACAGGAATTAGAGAATGTTGGGCCCCCCGGGGGGGGGGGGGTTAAGGAGGGAAAAGGGGAACAGAAAGAGATGGGGTATAAAAGGGGGACGTACAGAAATAAGGATCGGGCAGGTTGCCAGGCACGTCGCCGGTATTATTCCCCGTGTAATACTTCATCAGACCATACGCTATCGTGCTCGCGGCTGCTTTTACCGACGCTTCATCGCCGACGTTTAGCTGTACAGCACTGGCTGACTGGCTGATAACTGCCAAGAGGCTCAGCGCCCCAGCAAGTAATCCTCTCATGTCTGATTACGATATCGTATCGTAAGGTACCTTATGTTTGTTCGGAAACAAGGTGATGAACGAAAAGGGATGTGGAATTAGGTGGATTCGAGTGGCTGCTGCATATCGCTGTACTAATATATACAGCTTTTTTTGCAACAGTTCAACGCTTGAAAGGAACTGTGTTCGTTACGTCGATGTTCGATGTCCGGCCAGCGTGTCGGCGGGTAGGTAGGTAGGTTCAAGGTCAACTCAAAGAACAGAAAACCGAAAAAAAATGGACACTCAACCTGGAGTGGTTAAAAAGGAATGGATACCACTTCAAGTGGTAATGAATGAATGAAAAGAAACAAACAAACAAACAAACAAAAGTGACGATAGACTTCCCAGTTGTTGAAAGTCTTGGGAGAAAGAGAGAGATAGAGAGAAAGGGAAGGATGAATGAATGAAGATCGAGCAAAGCTTAGCCCACCATGGTTCCGGTACGTATTATCCTGCTGGACCGCTTGGTCCATCCAGCGGGATAGACATGACAATGTCCTGTCCCCCTTGCAATCTGTTACATGGTGGTGCACAGCCTCTAACGCGTGTGTGCATTTGTCGCGGATGTACGGTTTCCCTGCAAGTATGTGGGTGAAGAGGAGGCTGAAACGGTTCGGGTTCGACACTTGAGTACTGAACCCCAATACCCCCTTGTCTCACACTGCAACCGGGCCCCTGCAGAATGGTTCGTACATATAGTACACGAGTCAATCCGAAGGCAGAAAACATCACTGCCAAAGAGCAAACATCTGAGTTTCATCCGGAAAGTTGAGTTGGGTCACAGTGATACGTTAACGATCGATGGGACGGAGCAAGTCATTGTTGAAGTTACATTACGGGGGTGATAGGTGAGAAAGGTGAGCAAGGTGAGGAAAGGTGAGAATAGAGTGACTGTCTGATTGGCTGCAGCCCCTCCATCCCAAAAGGGCCTGAAACCCCTCCACCAGCTGTCCAGGGTCCCGCTTCCGAAAGAGGGGACGGGAATCGGGCTGTGGCCATGATCACCGGCCCTCACAGAAGCTTGTTTCCAGCTACGTGCCTATTATTGGGACCGGTATCCGCTGAGTGGTCTCACTTTTTGGCCTTTTTTTTTCTTCTTTTTTTCTTCTTTTTTTTTCTTCTTTTCTTTTGGCGCGTATTCTGGCGCAAGGTGGGAGGTCGTCGAGTCGGGGCGCTGTTTGACCGGTCTGCAGGTACAGTACTGCTGTAGATCCCGCCCCATCCGTGGCTACCAGGTCTAGCTGCATGTAGAGCCAAAGTAGGCGATCGTTAGGGCTCTGCGCTGGTAAAGGCATGTGCGATGTTTCCTGGCCGACACTCGAGCTCAAGAAAATCCATTACTTTTTATGTTTCCTAGTATATGCCCCCTGCCTTCCATCCAAACACCATTTGCCAAACACATCATCAGAGCGTAAAAAGGTATCATGAGAAGATGCGAAAATGTCAACGTCGGTGGTATCATTGTTCTCTTCCTTCTTCTTCCTGCCCGCTCATGCCTTTCGCTTCTTGGTCGGCCTCTCCTCAGGGCTGCGGGCTTTAGGCTCCTCTTCATCGATATCTTCATCAGACTCAAAGTCGTCATCGCTAAGGGCGTCTTGTTCCTGAGCTTGAGCTGTTGATGATCGTCAGCGGGGTGTTTACGGCATAAAAAAGAGGGATGGTTTGTGGACTTACTGAAATACTTGATAGCTCCCGGCCATAGGTCTTCGGTGATGGTCACGGCCAGACTGTCGCCCTCTGGAAAGATCTCCAGATCGTCATCTTCTTCTTCCTCATCCTCGTCTTCCTCGTCATCCTGCTCGGCTTGAGTGGTATCGACCCCGTTCTGTCGAAGCTGCCGTTTGCCATTCTCCTTTTCGATCGCTAACCGACTCTCCTCCGCAGAGACTCTCTTGCCTCGGAAACCGAACCACGCAAAGAAGCTGACCCCGCCGAGCCCGGTGTTCTCGATCTTCTTCCGGAGAGTCCTTTGCTTCTCGATGAGGTGGGCGCTCTTGTCCTTTGTCCCGCTCTTCTCCATGGCCTGCTCCTCGTCCCAGACGGCCTTGACCATGCTCAGGAGGCCGCCCGTCAGATCCTTGCCCTTCTTCCACTTGATGTCAACGGGCTCGCTGACTAGGCCCGCCCATCCGTCCTTTGAGCGGCGGTACCAGAACTTTTTCTCAATGACCCGGTCCTCGAAGTAGTCGTTTTCGCTAAACTCCCATCTGATCGCCACGCTGCGCGGATCTCCGGTTCCGCCATTCTCGATCTCGAAATGTGATACTGATAATGAGGTGAGAGAGGAGAGCAGGAGCGCCGAATCTGAAGGCTGGATGTATTCGTCAATGTCTGGCGGCGCCTGTTCGATGACCAAGGGCCAGAAGTTCGGAATCTGAGAGACGGTCTTGTGTCGCTTCTCATATAGCGGCCGCGTAAGCTGGACCTGCTGGCGAACTGCATGTGACGCATTAGCGAACACTGCACCATTTCAATGGTCTCCAACCAATGCCCATCGCGGAGAAGAGAAATAAAATGCGCTGATCTCGAGTCCCCGATAATGCACAGGTCGAGATTAGGTAGCTTGGCTGTGCGACCAAGTCTTGGCGGTCGAAATGCGGGTGTTGGAGGGGAGGAACAGGTGTGCGCGCGCGATGGGCAAAAAAGTCGGGGTTGCTAATCGCAACTGATATGCTTGCGCAAAAAGGACACTAACTTATCTCCGTCTCGACATCGTCAAACTCCCTCTCGATGTCGGCCAATTCCTCGTAGGTGACTGGTGTTTCTTCCAGAGCAGCCGCCATCGCTGCAGTTGTGAATGCGAATCTTTGAACCATGCTCCCTGGAGGAGTGGGAGCAGTGTAAAGTCGCAAGGAGCGGGCGGGAAAGACAGAGTATTTCTGCCTGATCGCTTCGGCCGACTCACGGCGCGATTCAAGCCTCTGCGCGCGGTCTTGCCAAGAAATTAGGAAAGATGGGCAGCTGAGGGTCGTGTTAACGATTATCTCTTGATCTGACATCTCCAGACGCCTTGATTGGAGATCTCTGGGGGCTCGGCACCCACCGAATGTCATCGGCCGGTGGTGTAAGGCCCGCTGTGGGGGCGCCCCGCCAAGCCGTCCTTTGCCGTTCTAGCCGTTCTCTGAAATCGCTTCCCAAGCGCTCATGCAATCCATGGATCTTCCGTTGTGCGATCAGTTCTCCCACCCCTGAGAGGCCTGAATGGATTCCGAAAGCTCGGCGGCCTCCTGCTGAGGCTCAAACTCGCACCCATAAGGAACTGGGGGAGACATCTCTTCGCTAAGCAGAACCAATAAGAGGGCCTTGATTTGTCTGAATGACTCTCTGTGAGTCTCGCCCGACTTGGCCCACTTTCTATTCTCGGGCGTCGACTTGAACTCCGAGGAGCCGAAGCTTTGCTCTCTGTCAGGCCGACTGAGCCAGCCAATTGGAGCAGGGCTAAAACACAACTGCTCGCAAACCTTCACCGTCCCCAGTATGTATTCTTGGCACGTGGATGTTGCTTATTCAACGATCAGTCCATATTGGCTTCGCATTTCATACCACAGTGAACGGCTTTGGTGGCATATGCTCTCAAATCTTGTTCACTTCAGGCCAGTCGATAAGTGCACGCTGGTTTCTGGGACAAACTAGACTTAGAATGTTGAAACAGGAGCTCGGCATTCTACAGCAGTCAGGTACGTATCATCATCAATCATTTCCACCTAGGGCTACTTTTGCGCACAGAGGTGTTCGTTTTGCCAGTGAACATAAGAGCCCTGCAAATCAAAAGGCCTTGGCATGATTTTCGCTTCAAGTTTACCTAGGTTCGAGACAGGCGTGATGCCGGGGCATAGTAACCCTTTCACATTCCGAGTCCCCTCCATGTTCGAGCCCTACTACCAAGCAGACAACCCGGCCCAACCCTCGCCATCCCTTCAAGTCCCATCATCCCTCTGGAAACGGATCTCTGCTCTCCCTGACCCCGTGGACTTGGATGCGGTGTTCCTGTCGTTGATCCCATGCCACGTAGGGGCTAGTGAAAACCGCGTCACATTGGTCACATTGCTGAGGCGCCTGTTTATACAGTTAGTCAGAGAGGAAGCGAAGTAGTGAAAGAAAGACTCGATATAAGGTTGAGGTAAAAAAGCGACAATGCGAAAGGGGTGAGGAAGGTAGCGTCAACTCACCTGGTATCTCTCTACCATCCACGGAGGCGTGTATTCTCCATACAGATCATGCGCATAGACAGCAAACAAGCCCATCCGCCCTTCGTCATCCCCGATCTTTTCACTCTCGGGAATTCCTTTATCAGGGCCGGCGAAGGATAGGATCTCCTTTCTCAGCTCCTCGAATCCGGCCGGAATTTCGGCGGGGAGGTCCTCCTCCAGCCGCAGTTCGCGGTGTGCATACACGCTGAGCCAAGCATACGTCACGTATGCAACGAAGGAATGAGTGCGCCCTTCCCGTCGAGGCATCGTGACGCGGAACTTGTTCTTATCGGTGTCAGAGCCTGCCGCCCCAGCGTAGCCAACAATCTTATTATAGAGGAGTTTCGAGATGGGGGCATTGTCGGGGTGGTCTTTATAGAAGTTTGGAGTGCCATACGTCTCATGCACACCGTTAGCGGCGAGGAATGCGTCGAGCACGGCCACCGACACCTTGAAGCCTCGAAGAATCGTGGTCGCGCCCTCCGAGTAGCCCATCGCGGCTAACTTGAACAGTAGTTCTTCGGCAAGCTAGTTGCAGGTGACAAAGTCAAGAGATGGTGAGATTGTAAGTAAACTCATTCCGTGCACGCTGATGTAGGATTGACTAATCTTGAAAAAAAAGGAAGTCGGAAAGCAAAAGGAAACGATCAAACGGAGAGTGAAGTGGTTGATTTACAAAAGGCAGAAGCACATTCTATATTAGGACCTGTAGGCAACAATCGGGGCGGCTTGAGTGAGCGAGGGGGCCGGTGGTAGGTAGCCGTCCCCACTTTCTGCGGCGCCGTCAGATTCACGCAAGGTTGGAGCACCAGGTCCAAACCAACTGCAGTGGGTCTCTGTTAATTATCTCTTATATAAGGTATAACGACGTCAGTCAGAGGACTGTCTAGTGATTTTCATTTCTTCTTCAAGCAGGTCAGCATTACGTCTGAACATCGATAACGACCCCAATGAGTTACAGATATTCCCATCGGTCGGCCGACCAGAGGATCATTCAAAACTCGTTTCGTCTGACGGGCTGTTCACGCCGCCTCCACCAAATCCAACAAACGGCGCAATGCGCCAACCTCTTCCATGGTTTGTTTCATGGGCCGCTGCCACTAAACATAAGATGCCTGAATGTGATCAAAAATAACCATCTGTTCTTTAAATCCGCAGTGTTCCAATCATAGATGATAGTAGGCCTTGATCATGATTTGGAGGACGGCTTGGCAGCTCGTCTGCGCCGCCCTGGACATCGAACCGAAGCACACAGGGGAAGAGCAGGTCGCGGCCAGCCTCACTAATAACTCGGTTTCTCTCGTCTGGAATTAGGAAAAAGTTATGGGCCCCCTGGCCGAACATCTGAAAGGCAATCTTGATGATCATTTCTCTCAGAATAGGCATGGCGATGTCGCGGATGTTCCATGACTCTACGTTGTTGAGAGAATTGTACTAAGTTGACATCTAGGCACTGGAGTATATCAAAGATTAGGGAGAACAGAAGCCGTCTTTCTTCTTTTGTAAACGCGCATCTGGCCCCGGGGCCCAAGAGCCAGCAGCAGTAGAGTCATGCGCTACTCAGCGCGTAATCACTTGAAGGTACCAGGCAAGGTGGTAAAAAGCCTTGAGGCAGATGGACAACTTGAACGGCGCCTGCGCCTTTCGAAAACTACCTTGGCTACACACACACACATCCCCTTTCACCTATACCCAGGCTCCCACACAATCCTGATACCGGGGAGCCTTAACCGGAGCCAAACTCTGCAGGATTCCAGCCGTTGTACACAGCGGCTTGGATGGCGGCGAAGAGGTTCTCGAGAAGCGTCATGTCCGCCGCAAATGCCGGCTGCCCATTCTGGCCCATCGCCCAATAGTTGAGCGTATACGCACACCGCGTGTCCACGAACCAATTGCCACCGCTTTGGAAGGCATGCCTCTGCCCGCCCGGCAGGGTAGCGGCGTCGATTAGGTGGATGCGTTGATCCACGGGCCAGGAGTCTGTGCGGTTAGCCATGACGACATTCAGCGCCGAGGGCTGCGCCTGCGGATCCCACAGAAACGGCATCCACTTCATGCCGACGGCCAGGATCAAGAAGACCTTGCGTTGCGGGTGCGCAGAAGTCAGCCGTCCCACTGCCTCGTTCAAGACCTCGTTCCATCCGTGGGGCTTGTCTTGGCATGGCGCCTTACACTCGATCCAGAGGACATCCCGCTCATCGGCCCTGACCGGCATGCCAGGCTGCTGCTGACGGTTCTGCATCCTGACAACGATCACATCGGGCTTGTGAGCCTGCGGGTCCGACGGCGGCAGGCCGCGATAGGCCTCCCGCTGGATGGCATACCGCGCAATGCCTCCCGGGGGAGGCCGGTCGGGGAAGTACGGCCGTGGGATCGCCTCCCACGCGTGCCATACGTCACTCTCCCGTGTGTAGTCCTCCCCTCTGTAATAGACATTACCGATCAACGGCGCAGCCGCACCATCGATATCCCAGAAATGAAGTCTATCAAGGACAGGTGTCAGTCTCTTCTCAGTCACAGTTTGGGATGAGGGGGTCAGCGTACGGCTGGCCAGCCATCTTGATTGTCCTTTGGTATCTCGGCTCGGGTGGACTTCAAAAAAAAAAAAAAAACACACACCAGAGGCCGGCACAGTTGGAGGGAATGGAGAGTTGACAAGTGATCTCAACGCTCAGGAGGTCTCTGAAATACGAATCACAAAAAGGCTTCTTTTCCGGAGTGGAAAGGGGCTGACTTGATTTATCTATCTGTTCTCCTTGTCAGGTAAGACATCTTCGACGACAGACCGACCCAACATCAAGATGCCAAAGGCTGACAATCTTGTCTCTGGCCCGGTGAAAGACCAGGAGCATGACATTCTGGGAGGCATGAGGCCTTTGTTTCGTCAAATGGTCCGGGTTCGAGGAGGCCTGCTGGATTGTTTCTTGACCGAAACAAGACCGATACAGCTAGACGGCCGTCTCTTCGTCAGAGAGTTGCTGTTTTTAGTTGCTGACTATACATAATTGGCGACATATATGGCAGCAGAGTCAGAGCTAGTAAGACTGGTCGCCTCTTTTGAGGAGAGAACGATGTGATCCTGTCAGAGGCTGCGGCGTGGAGATGCAAATGTGACGGGCAGACGAATCCTCCCGTCTCCACAAACAGCCATCCTGCCAGAGCCTCGGGCGCATCCTTAGGCCAGCCGACTCACCAATAATAACTGCCGGAATTCACGTTTCACCAAAGACCAGCAGTATGGCCACCCGCGAAGAAGCCCGTCTACATCAGCTTTTTGAAGGCAGCGGCCCGACTCCTCACGGCTTAAGCTTATGGACAAGCCAGCGTAACGAGCCGCCGACCGATCACTCGGTCGTAGGACCGGTCGAGTGTCACAAATGGCTGCCTGACGGCGGCTCCCGGGCTGCCCGGTGATAACGATGACCCGGGCACTATCGCTGCATGCCCGTCCGAGCCGACGTTCCCCGCTGAGCAGCTTCGGCGTGGACAGTGACCAGTTTCGAGTTTCACCACCGCGGTCACAATCATCGCGACGGCTACTCTCCCGACCTGCCTCAATACTCTCTGGCGCGAAACCAGCGAGCAGTCGGTCGTTTCATGCGCTGATGGCTGTCACTGAAACATGCTAGCCGAGGCTGAAAGCCTTGGTGACTTGTCTTGCATTGTTTCATGACGTCTATGGCGAACATGGTCTCTGAACTACACCAATATCATTTCTATGACCACAGGGATCCTTGGACCAAGTCGATGAAGAGATATATTACCTCACCCCTTTCCTTGGTTCGAGTCTCCGTCTTCTTGGAGAAGTATAACTCACCCAGACACACTTTCCTGATAGTCACGCACACGGAAGCACCTTTTAAAATCTGACTTTATCCGCATTCTTGACTTGGCAGCCCTGCGTTCTATCCGCCAATCATATAGAGGGTCGAAATGTCATACTATCCGAGTTCGGATCCCTATCGCAGGGACCCCCGAGACCCCTATAGCAGGACCTATGCCGCAGCTCCTCAGGGGTATGCCCCAGCTCCTCAGGGGTATGCTCCTGCTCCATCCTACTCCCGTCCCAGCGCTGGTCGCAAGCAGCAAGGCTACGACGACTACGGCTGTGAGTATAGTTTCTCGTTCACTCTTATCCGACATGACTAACTTGCTGTTAACCACCTCACTCGCTCAGACGACCAATTGACTAGCCAGATGGCCACAACCAGTCTGGGAGGCTCAGACTCAGGACCAGCATTCACGACCTGGTCGGAACTGAAGCGGATCGACAGGGGCTTTTACGACAAGATCTGCGCCTCCAGCAAAGCATGGGACAGGTTGAAGATCAGGCCATTCAGGCCTGCCTTCCCCAAGATCAAGGAATCCAAGTCTGGCAGCTCTTCTGCCTATCCTTCTGCCTCCGGCTACAATGATGGTTACGGTGGAGGAGGAGGAGGCGGTGGTCGCTCTTCTGGCCACAAGTGCCGTTACTGCAGCAAGGTATATGATACCAGGGACCAGAGAGAGAGGCACGAGGACAAGCGACACATGTGCCAGTTCTGCCAAAAGATGTACCCCTCTGAGACGGAACGGAATGATCATGAAGCGCGCAGGTGCAGCAGACGCAGATGATGGAAAAGGCATGTAAGAAACACGAGCGTCGTGGGATCATAGAGCTCCATCTGGGCTGGTTCCTGGAGAGTTTGTACATTCGTTGACAAGGTATTAGCTTGGGTTGCATAGAAATCTATGATGAAACTACATCTTTTAAAAACTAGAGTGAGCCGCTGTGCTCATCTTCTACGAGGTGCGCGAGGGTATTATTGACAGAGGTCCCCGTACTTTCGCATCAACAGGAAAAAAAGACAACTATTCTCAGCTAGATCTCTTAACGCTTTAACCCTACCCTATATCGCAAGAGAGACATGTATGTACGTACATTGTGATGCTTGACGAGGAACTAAGGTAACGTAGGTAGTGCTTGCTTTTCGATGGATCCACTGCACGAAAAGCAACGAATGTGGCGTAAGTCACCTGCGCAAGCCAACCAAGCCTCCAAGTATTATTACACCGCGTTTGCGGTCAATCATTCCAGTCTGACTCTCCACACTCTCATGCCAAGCTGACGACGAGGTTGACATTTAACTTTGTCTCCGCGTTTCAACAAGAACCGAACTTAGCTTTAAGCCAAGGACCCAAATCAACACTTGCCGCCGGGGAGGAACGGGGACGGTATCCGAAGCTCAATCCACCCTTAAAAACCCCGAAGCACGTTCTCTGAATGGCTTGAGTGGTTGCAGCACCTACAAATCACAGAGAAGCGGGGTTCCAGGTTTTACAAGCTCGCACAGAATCTCAACGGCCGTCAGTTGACCTAAATTCGCTAGTAACATGCAGCAGTTGATTAGCTCTGCCCATGCCTGGGCTGCCGGTTTCCAATGCAGGGCAGTGATTGCCCCCCATTGCCGGCGCTGGAATGTACATACGTACGTACCCAAGCCGGTACGTACCCTTTTTGAGGGAAAGCACCACATTCGAGGATATAAGAGCGTGGAGGAACCCCCGTGCTTCAACCCGCGAGATTTTGAGCCTCGTCTTGAATTGTGTGAACGACTTCAACTTCATCTCTTCAACACGCGACTCGACTCCGCAATTTAACTTACGATCTGACTAGCACCCGCACTGATTACGGCTGCAGAAATGGCCCACAAGATCGCTCCATAACATTCGTGTTTCCGCTATCGGCTGTTTTTATCTACAGCACCAAGCCTTTCGGGTCAAGCTGCCGATGCAGCAGCCTTCGTTGACTACTGCTTTGGGCTGCTGCTTTATCAGTCCTCACCACCAAAAACGTGCATCTGCTTCTTCCTAAAAGTGCCGAAGCACATGGCTCCCAATTCCTTATCTCTCGACACCGAAGCAGCAATGCATTGTGTCATCGGCGATCCATCATGGAGGAGCCCGAAGTCGGGCTCGTTCAATTCCTGGTTAGACTTGGGCGGTCCTTGACCTCCTTCTCCATCGCTAGCCGCTCCGGAGGTGCTTTGTCCAGTCGGACTCCCGCAATTCACTTTCTCTTACTAACAGACTCAAGATCGCGGAGCACATGACTCGTTTGACAATAGTTTGCCATCAAAACCTTGTTTGGCAACGCAATTGGCACTTCTCGGTGGCTGCAAGGGGACAATATCCGGAGGCTGAAATTATTTTCTGTCGGAAGGGTGTAATCGGAAGAGACTGGCATTGAGGAACTTTGCTCGCCAGAACAATACACGCACAACAAAACCTTATCCGGATAGGCGGTGAAATCTAGACTGGAAGACTCGAAACCCGATATAAGGTCTGACAATAGGCAACCCTAGGAACGAATTGACTAGGGGCTCCAGCGCGGTACTATCTCTTGATCCTCAACGTGCCACCGCGAAACTCACATCGGAGCAAAGATTCGTACTATTCAGTTTTGCCCAGCAGACAAGATGGGCCAGGTTACGTTCATGGAGCGGGAGAACCCCGAATCCCACTACCCAGAGTCGCGGGTGCTAATCATCATGACGGGCGGCACCATTTGCATGCAACCGTCAGTTGATGGCTTGGTCCCTATGACGGGCTTCCTGGAAAGTGCCATGGCGCCCCGTCCGTCTTTCAACGATTATTCAACTCCAACAGGTTAGTCATGTTTACCTTGTACAAAGGTCGGCCTCAGCCATCAAATCCTTCATTCAACAGACACAACAAATGCAATGTGAGCGAACCCAGTCGGTGTCAAACGACGCCAAATGTTTCCACAACGTGGGAGAAGCGGGCCTTGCTGCAATCCGGGACCCGGAAAGGAACAGCACTCGAAACGCCACCCCTGGGCTCGTCCATGAGGAGTCGCATACCCACCTCGTAGTGCCCTCTCTGCTCGAGACCGCAGTTATGTAGCCTTTACTAACGTACATCAGTCAAACTACACGCGTACAAAAACGGTGTCAAGACAGAGCTCAACACTCTGAGAACTCCTCCCAGTGCCTACTCCCGTCATATCCGGTATGGCATCTTGGAATTCCACCCCTTGCTCGACTCGAGCTCCATCTCGTCGATGGGCTGGACCGAGATTGCGCTGACGGTCAAGGAGAACTACCATCTCTTTGACGGCTTCGTCGTCCTGCACGGAACAGACTCTCTGGCATACACCGCCTCGGCCCTGGCGTTCATGATGTCGGATCTTGGCAAGCCGGTTATCCTGACGGGATCTCAAGCCTCCATCTTTGCCCTGCAGTCCGACGCCGTGGACAACCTGCTCGGCTCCCTCATCATCGCGGGAACTTTCGTCATCCCCGAGGTCTGCCTCTTCTTCCATCACACCCTGTTCCGCGGCAACAGGACAACCAAAGTCTCGGCGTCCTCCTTCGAGGCCTTTGACAGCCCCAACTGCGACCCCCTAGCCAAGGTGACGAGTCTGGGGGTGGACGTCAACTGGGCGCTGGTGCGCAGACCCACCCGCATCGCCGAGTTCCAGGTCACCAAGTATCTCGACACTGCCCACGTGGCATGCTTGCGCATATTCCCCGGTATCAAGCCCGAGATGCTAGACTCGGTGCTCCGGGTACCCAATCTTCGCGGTTTGATTCTGGAGACTTTTGGAATGGGCAACGCCCCCGGAGGGGTGGACGGGAGCCTAACAAAGGTGATCAAGGCGGCCGTCGACCGCGGCATAGTGGTCGTCAACGTCAGCCAGTGCACAAACGGGTTTGTATCGCCGCTCTACGCGCCTGGCACCGCCCTGGGTCGGGCAGGCGTGGTGTTTGGCCACGATCTAACTACAGAAGCGGCCCTCACGAAGCTGTCATACCTCTTGGCGCTGCCCGATCTGAGCTACGCAGAGATCACGGCGCAAATGTCCCATTCGCTGCGCGGCGAGATGACCGAGATGGCCCTCCCGTCCTTCTCGCATCCTGCGGGAAGTGTGGATTCCGCAGTCGCGCGCTTGACCTCGGCAGGTACGTGTTTTCAACAACATCCCACACGTCGTATACCACGGGCAGCCCTTTGCCCTTTATTCTGGTATTATTACCTCTGTTCTACTCTTTTCTCTGCATTTGGCTTGTGGTTGTTTTGTAAGGGGAATATATAGCTAATGGGGAGTTAGAATCTGCCTTTACGGCACTGGGCTACGCCATTAGAAACGGCGAGGTCCGGACTGTGAGGGAGATACTCGAGGGCGACGAGGTCAACCATCAACTTTTGAAGAAAGCCGACTACGCGGGAAATACGGCCCTTCATCTGGCGGCTGTTGGGCCCGAGCCCCTGATACTTAGAGACCTGCTCATTCGTGGAGCGAGCGTGCACGCCAGAAACCGCGCAGACAATACGCCGCTTTACCTGGCTGAGAAGATGGGCAATGAGGAGTGTGTTAGACTTCTGAAAGAGGCGGGCGCACATCTCTGGGAGACGGAACAGTCTGCGCGGACGTCTGAGGCGGGAGAGCTGGTCAGTAACGATTTTATCGAGGTTGATGATCACGACTGTGAGGAGCGGAGGGTGGATGAGGCTGTTGGGTCGGTTGCATCTGTGGGTAGTGACCACCAGATGGAGCAACAACAACACCCTCATGATTTGAGACAGCAAAAGGAGGATGCAGAGGCTGCTGCTGCTGTTGACAAGCAGTGAGCGCTTGGAATTTAGTAGTTGGGTACAGTTTTTCTCACAGGCACGGTTTCTCAAGGATAAGTTTCTTGGCTACCATTCTGGAGGTATTCTCCGTTTTTTTTTTTTGCGTATTATGGATGGTTGTATTGGCATTTTACGAATCATGTGTGTGTCTATCTAAGGTAGCTAGGAAAAGTTTAATGGAGAGTGGCAATCTGTTTTTTGGAGTTCGGTTCTCCCTGACGATAAGCCCTGAAGTTGCCCTGAGCAGCCGCATGGGAAAACCTATGTGTCAGCGTAACGACAAAGAATCGGAACTCCTCATGCACCATCTCTATCGGGTCACAGCTCGACCAGACGGGTGTGGTACTTCGAAGTGTGGTGGTACAAACAACCGTTTTTAAATATCACATGGGACAAAGCATGCGGAGTCTGGGGTCATCGCATCGTATCACCTTGGAATTACCTATCAACCCCATCTGAGGGGCAACCAGCTCGTGTGACTGCAGAGAACGTTGGGCCATTCCGACCAGTGTGGCCCTGAATATTAACGCCCTAGGACGCGGGCCGCAGCACGACATAGCCAAGGACCCGAGATAACACGGAACGAGGCGCTCTCTAATCCTTCAAGACTCGCCGACGGGAACAATAACCTGAAAGTGATGCTCCCGGGAAGGCACGGCTGGTCTGCCTCACTCTGTTTTTAACCCATCTTAGACGACCAGGCGGGGCATCAGCCTTTCCAGTCGAGAACCCATCAATACCAGCACCACTGCAGCACATAATTACCAGGATGATTACCTACTTTTGCTGCGCTTCAACTCATTGGGAAAGCAGCCTACTGGTCTATTATGCCTTCTTTTCTGACATGCTTCCCTTCTGCCTAGGGTGCGGCGGCAGCTGTCGGTCATCCTTCA
Source organism: Diplogelasinospora grovesii (assembly GCA_033297225.1). Classification (NCBI taxonomy): domain Eukaryota; kingdom Fungi; phylum Ascomycota; class Sordariomycetes; order Sordariales; family Diplogelasinosporaceae; genus Diplogelasinospora; species Diplogelasinospora grovesii. Next base: position 71,703 of record MU853893.1, on the reverse strand, counting down.
GCCTTCCGAGATCTAGAACCCTCCCAAAGAGCGGTTGGCTCGAGCGTCGTTCGCCCAACCCCGCCACATTTCGCACTCGAAGTCGTCCATCAAACCTACGGTCGGATTGACAAGCCTCGCATTGCACCTTCCCCAGTAGGCCAGAATCGCTCTTGCTGTTTGTGCCTGTGATCTGAACAGCAATCGCTAGTCAATCGATGTAGAAATGTCAAAAGGAAGAAGGCACGCAAGGAACACTCACGAGTAGAACCTAAATCAACCACCAATCATCATTTGTTCAACCAGAAAAATCCAAGCTGCCCACTTTAGATACTACCGTTCAAGGCGGCCTCGTTCTTCCCCTTGTTGGCCTGCCAAGGACGACGTACAGAGACGGGAGCGGGCGACATGGGCGGGCATCAGACATAACCTAACCCTGTTGGGGTTGGGAGGATTAGTGCGCGAACAGAAAAGGTTCACCAGGCGCGGAGCAATTCTCTTCTGTTAAGGCAGAAATGAGTTGTCCCAGACGGGAAATGGGGACAAAATCCCTGTCTTTAGACTGTACCCCGACTTGCAAGATATATCTTCTCACATATTCTCAAAGCAGACGCTGAACCAGGGTAGAGATGTGGATGAGGGTTATGGCTGGTGAGCCCGGTTGAGACTGTGCGGTAAATGCCTAACAGATCACGTGTCAACGGCGTTGCTAGCGACAGTGTCTTTTTGAGCTTCGCCGCAATCAACAGAACGTGCTGCAGACTTCCCATAAGCGCGTCAATAACTCCAACAGCCCGGCCCTAGCACGAACGCACGAACCGCCATCCGTTTCGGCTTGGTCAAAGGGACGAAATGACGGCTATGCGCCGCGATCATATTGCATACCAGCTTGTTGTTAACTGAGCGACTCCAAGGGAGTAATCCCTGGTGACGACTCGACACGCTCCACAGGCCTGTGATCTACATCTTCGCCATGCTACGCACAATCCGCCGACCTTTCGGCGCTTCTCGACCCAGTGTCTCAGGTCGGGCACTCAGGCGCTTCATCCACCGACCCAAACTGGACGACCCGATCCACGTGCTTGGGGTAGGGAACCTGGGAAAATATATTGCGCACTCGCCCATGAAGCAGGCATCAAAGCCTGTGATCTTGCTTTTCCACCGACCAAGCCTGGATATCGAGTGGCAATCAGCGGGCTGTGGAATCCAGTGTATTACGGACAGTGTCCTGGACAAGAGGTCTGGGTTTCGTGTCGAGGTCCTGCCGCCTTCGTCGCCATCGTCCTCGAACGAGTCCAGCCAAAAGGGCTCTTTCGAGCCGATAAAGTACTTGATCGTGGCCACAAAAACCTACATGACAACTAGCGCTCTCGAACTGGTGAAGGGTCGGCTGGACTCCAAGTCGAGTATCCTCTTCCTTCAAAATGGGATGGGTATGTCCAACCTCTGCTTTTAAGATTGTCGCATCGGATCTGATATCTCTTAGGGACTATGGACAAAGCGTCTGCTGAGATATTCCCTGACCCGGAATCAAGACCGGCCTATTGGGCCGGAATCTGCAGCGCCGGAGTCTACAGCATCGGACCATTCACAATAGTCCATGCCGGAAGAGGACCTTTGAAGGTGGGCCTAATGGAGGGAAATTCAGGTTGCTTCATGGACAAGCGCGATGCCGCATCAACTCAAGATGGAATGATCGAACGTCTGTCGCAAGCCGGTGTGCTGGAGACTACCGTACTCACTTCCGCCGAGATCAAGGAAGCCCAGCTCCAGAAGCTTGTCGTGAACGCCATCATCAACCCGCTAACGGCCATCTTCCGTTGCCAGAACGGACAGCTGCTTGACAACCCAACAAGGTTCGCACTTATGAAGCTGCTCATCAACGAGACTGGGCCGATTGTCAGGGCACTACTACATAGGCCTTCAGACCTGTTTTCCGATCTGAATCTCCTCGACCTAGTTCTTACGGTCGCTCATAAGACGGGTGCGAATACTAGTTCTATGCTACAGGACGTCCAGGTGGGCCAAAGGACGGAGATCGACTACATCAATGGCTACGTCGTTGCTCAAGGCACGAGACTGGGGTTACCTAACACTCATAGCGCAACCATTGTACGGTTGGTCAAGGAGCAGCAAGTTGTCCAGGATCAACACGTCGCTGCTCTATTTCCAATTGGGGAGATTCTGTGAGGGAGGACGGCTTTTTATGGCTCTTCAGGAGGACTAGTCTGGCTACCCGACGGGCAAACCGCTTGACTCACCCCTGACTGGTGCGGAGCTTGGAAAACTAGCGCCGGGTCGATTCCGCCAAGTCTTCATCCATTTCGACTATTAGTGGATTCATTGACTTGGGAGTATCTGCACGATTGACATGATCGGTATGGACGGCCATATCGTGGTCGACGTCAACGGTGGAAATGGGTAGATGGATCGCCAACTCTGATGCATGGGCCCGCCCTGCGTTTGCAGCCTGCGCAATGCGGTTGGCGTTTTGCCTCTCCCACTCGTCATAGCCCCCGGGATACTTTTCGACGGCATCAAACACAATTGGCTGGCCGGTGACAATATCAGTGCAGCAGTTTCCATACCATAGGTCACCGTGGATGACAACGGGTTCGATGGAGCGGAGGGTAGTCAGAGGCCGAAGAAGACGAGGTATGACCTTATCATACAACTTCGCCACGAGCTCGTCAAGCTCTTCACTCGGTCCCTGCGCATCCCTTTCCAGCTCGAGCATGCGTCGCATTCCTTGTGCGAAGTACTCCTCCCAAGTATCGCACCACCTGTTGTCTTGAGGCAGCGGCCCCATGTATGTCGTGACGGGGAAGCCGTATTTACCATTCGGGGACACGGCGCTCTTGTGAAGCCTCGCGAGGGATGAGGTGAAGGCTTCGATCTCAGGTAGCTCTTCCACCATGTCACTGTCCGAGATGAGGTGTCAGTCCACAACTACGATAGTCTTCGGATCCACACATAAAGACTGACCGGAACGCGCACATGAAGAAGTGCGTGTCGGGAATGTCCTTGTAAGAACCCCACGCATATGGCTTGGGGACGAAGTCTGGCACGGCGGTGTAGAGCACCGTCATGGATTCGAACTCGCCGTTCATCATCCGCATCCCGTGCTCGCCGAGAGCAACCTTCAGGAAATACGCCTGCTCCGACCCGTCTGCCAGGGTGGTGGTGAGCTTGGCTGTCTGTGTCCAGAAGCTGGCGCCATGGGGGGTAACGTCAACTGCTCGAGATCCTGGTGGTAGCTCTGCGAGGAGTAGGGGAATAAAAGGTCAGCACAGGATGGTTTGCCTCTCGCACTGGTACAACTGAGGTGCTGACTGACTTTCCAAGACGTTGGGATCAACCGTAGCAAAGGGGTTAGGCCCCTTCCTCGGCGTCGGAACAGAAAGCGCGCTCGACACCATGGTGCTTTCCCTGAAAGGAAGGATGTTCGGGCTGTCTTGTTTCAGGCTTTGGTCAAGCCACTACGGCTCATCGGAACCCAGGTTATCGTCCAAGCCATGGCTCTCTACCTGGCCTTTATGTATGGACTTTTGTACTTGGCTCTCTCAACCGACGTCCTGGTCTGGACAGATGTGTACAGCCAATCCGTGGAGATTGCCACCCTCAACTACCTGTCCCTGGCTCTGGGATTTACTGTTGGTACGCAGATCATGGCGCCGATCTCAGACCGCGTAAGTCTTTCCATCCAGGCTGAATTGCTGACTGTTAACAGCCGGCGCAGATATACTCACATCTCAAGTCCCGAAATGGCGGTGTTGGTCTGCCCGAGCACAGAGCACCGATCCTGATTCCCGGTGCCGTGCTTGTTCTAGTGGGCCTCTTGCTCTACGGCTGGTCGGCACAAAAGCAACTATTCTGGATGGTGCCTAACATTGGAGCCGCCATCCTCGGCGGCGGTATCATCATCAGCATGCAGTCCATTACGTCCTACGTAGTAGACGTCTACCCCCTATATGCTGCGTCAGCTATGGCCGCGCTCACGCTGCCCAGGGCCATTGCGGGCTTCAGTACGTCATCGCTCATCATTTCTTTCCCGACCCTCTACGGTCCATCCCGGACTTGTCCCAATAGGGGGCATGTTCTAGCACACAAGCTCGCTGTCGTGCCTTATTCTCTTCCCTTGTGAAGACGCAGAGTCTCAAGGTCGGAGGTGATTCACTAAGTCACTGACTGGAACACAGCGTTTCCGATGTTCGCACCATACATGTACCGCTCTCTCGGCTATGGATGGGAGAATTCTGTTCTGGCCTTCTCCGCAATGGTCATTTCGTGGCCAGCCCCTCTCGTCTTGTGGAGGTATGGTGAAGCTTTGCGGGCCCGGTCACATTACGCCACCACTGACGTCGAGTGATATCTTCCGATATACCTCGTACGAAAGGTCTAGATAGCCAATAGATAGTACTGAGAGAACCTATCGAGCCGGACTCGGAGAGCGCCAATTTGCGCTCTTTACTCCAGGACCTCTCTCCTTTCGTCCTCAAACGCCACAGCATGCTTCACAACAGCCACCTCCTCGGTTCTCACAAATAGGATATCGCCCTTCCCGCTGACGCGAAGTTTCAGAGCACCCCGTCGGTTACACCAATCACTAGGAATGAAACAGTGGTTGACGTGTCTGAATCCCGGTTGCTTCCCCTCTAGAAACTTGATGGAGCAGATCCCTAGTCGCTTGTCCAGGAAGAAGACTTTCGAGTCGCAGACCCCGATGAGATGCGTAAGTTCCTGGGTGACACAACTGAAAGCAGCAGAAGGCACTAGCTCTTTCTGATGGATGCGGAAATCCCTAGCGTTCAGTAGGTAAGCTGCGACCGTGGAGCTTCCCGAGTAGAGATCCGAATACTCGACAAGAATCCTCCCGTTTGGCGCCTCCGAGACGCTCTTAACACGCCGTGATTCAGGAGGACTAGAGATTTTAGACGTCCATCTAAGATGGTCCCCGGGGCTCTTCAAGCTGCAGGACTTCCAATCCCACACTTCTGCACCGGCAGTCCCGACCAATATTCTCTCCGTCCCATCCAGGGGGTTGTTGACCCAGCCGAATGGCGGACGCGGGCCAAAGCGAGAGGTGGTAAGTCGTACGCCTCTATCAAGATCCCAAACGGCGTCCGATTCTGCGGTCGAGACCAGAAGGAGGTCGTTTGCTTTGTTGAGGAGCAGCTGGGAGATGGGCATTTTGTGATGAATATCGCCCCGAACATCGATGCGCTCGATCGGGTCGGCGAATCCGCCATTTGCGTCGCGGTTGATACTGAATACCATAAAACGACCGGACGAGTCCGACGTGACGAGGACGTTCGCCCTGTCGCCCCAGGCTATGAGTGTCACGGATATGTGATATCCGTGCCGGTACAGCAACCGTTGCGGCTTGCCGTCGCTGGTGCGATAGAGCCAGACGCTCCCATCTGACTTGCCAACGAAGAACCACGTGCTCGACTCCTCGATCGCTATAGCTGTGATCTCTACTTCGCCGTCCAGAAGTCCAACGATTCTTGGTTCCGGAGGCGCCCAGTTGGACGAGGCATCGTCGCTTCGGGACCTGCCCGAGGGGAGCGCCGGCTCCCAGACGTTGCATTGAGTTCCCCGGGCGTCGAGAAGCCTCAAGCCATCTGAGCTGAAGGATAAGCCTCGGATGCCGTAGTCCGCCGCGTTGACCCTAAACAGCAGCTGCAAAGTCTCGAAATCGAGTAGTTGGACCATGCCAGTGGAGTTCCCCGTTGCCAAGATTGCCCCGTCCGGACTGCAGGCTACAATCTGCGCGTTCGCTTCCATCATCTTAATGAGCTTGAGCTCATCATAATCAAACAAACACAGATCACCGTCCTCGTATGCGGCGGCGAGGAGTGGGACAGACTCTTCTGGATGGAAGACGAGCGATGACGGCGACGTGTTGGTTCCCAGCGCGAGTGAGCCCAGATCCTGACTTTCTCGCCCCACAAACCCCAGAAGTTCGTCATCTGCTTCAAGATCCCAGAGCGTGATAGGCCTACCGCGGTAGGCTATGGCGAGAATGGACTCATCCAGGGAGAAGGCGGCAAGTAGTGGGGGCCGTCGGAACTGACCTTCATCCTCAAATGCAGACCTCCAAGGGTTGTCGGCCACCACGTGCCCAGACTGTAGTGACCATCGGACCGTCGTATTGTTCTTGAGGGCCACGATGAGACCGTCCGTTTCGTCCTGTAGGGAGAAGGTGAGGATGTCGTACGCAACGCTAAACGTGAAACGAGGGGTGTCGCTCCCTTCCAGGTCCCAGACTTTGAGATTTCGCCGACCCGCAGAAACTAGCCAGTTGCCGGTGCAGTCAAAGCCAAGACGGCGCACCACATCGCCGTGTTCGAGTTCTTTCCATGTCTGGCACGTAGCGGCATGATGTAAAACGACGGAGCTGCCGAAGCCGACGGCGAAGTAACCTTCGCCAGAGGCCACGGCATAACACTGTGGGCCGCCTGAATCGATACATGAGAGACGGTCGTCCCAGCCCATGTCCTCAATGCCAACCACCTGGATGCGCCGAGCTGGTTCTCCAAATACGGTCGAAATAGCGGATGAGGCAGGGCAGAAGGGGGGTATGAGAGAGTAAATCGAGGACGGACGTCGAACAAGGATAGTGCCAAACTTGGCCGCCAGACGATGGAGATCGACAGTCCAGGCATCGGCGAGCTGGATTTGTTCTCCCAGCGGCGGGAAATACTTGGATTGGCGCTGGTAATAGTTCTTGATCAGGTCCGCGGTCCTGGCCAGGACATGGAGGCTGTCGTGCTTGGCTAGAAACTCAATCCAAGTAAAAACATTCTTCTCCAAGAACTCATGGAGCAGGGGGTTCACAACTTCACTGTTGGATGTTGTTCTCCGCATATGTTCCGCAAAGTGAAACGCTGCGTAATTGAGAAGGGCCGGCTGTTGCTTAGTCGGTCGCTTTTTGACGGCCCCCTTCTCACTCCCTCGCCTGCCCTTTGGAGGCTTCATCTCATCCGAGATCAAGAGCTGCAAGCAAACCTGAAGGACTCTTTGATGACCAGGAATGGGACAGAAGGTAAGAGGAGACTCCAACCCCCGGTTCTGTAAAAATGTTCGCGCGGTGAGGTGAAGGATAAGGACTCTGCCATTCTTATCGACGTGGACCAGCTGGCAGCACAGCGACGGAATAGCATCCTCCGGATCCTGGACGGCGGTTCCAATGTCCAGCTGCAACGCCGATTGTAGTTCCCCTACAGTCAGGGGGCGAATCGCGCAGATGGTCCACGTTATGATCGCTTTCGCGATGGTGACCGAGTGAGCGGGCCTGGCGAGTAAAAGTTCCACAGCACGGGAGTAAAGTAGGTCCATCTCCTGCGGAACATCGTTCAACACCCGCTCAATTTGCTCCATCGTCCATACCGTGCTCAGCTCCTCGAGCACGAGACGCACCCATAGGAAGCATCCTTGGGCTTTGTCAATGATTCTGGTGAGCAGCTCCTCCCGCTGCTGCTCCGTTCCGGCGTGAAGCTTGTGTTGATTGCTCTTCAGGTACTGAAGAATAGAATCTCGGGTGTCTTGCATTTGTATTTCGCTGGAAAGCAGCGGCGCAACCGAGGGTGTTTTTTCTAGTTGTGCGAATCCCGCCCTGATGCTCTCCAGCCGACGACTTGTGACAAAAATCTTGACCGGCATCTGGGGCTCAAGCTTCGAGAGGATGCTGAAGAACGAGGGAACGTCGGAACATTCGTCCAGGGCATCCAGGATCCAATATTGTGGCTGGAATGTACCATTATTAACCAGGATGGGCTCCAGGATTTTCCTCCAAATATTTTTCGCATTCTCCCGCTCGAAGCGGACGCCGCGGTCGATCAGCAGCAGCAGCTTGTTCCGCACATCAACGTTTAGGATGGCCATCTGGTAGGCGAGAGATAGGAGGCACCCAGAGAGGGTAGATCGAGTCTTATCACCGTGGCGAAAGAAATAGTAGCTGCAATCGTTGTTGAAGGCATCGGTTACTTTGATGACGTGGCTCGCCAGTACTGACTTTCCCGTCGCGGGTTTCGCGTAGACCCAGTAAAGCTTCGGGCCGGAGCTCGGCGTTGTGCTTGACCACGTCTGAAAGTCCATCCGGTCTGTAAACCAGTCGCATGACCCTGCCATACTGATGTCGTCGAGGTCTTGGAGATCGTCTTCAGGGACCTGCGGCATACCGAGGTACGCCTCTATCTGCTGGAGTCGACCCCAGAGGCGGTCAGAGTTATTGGCTGAGACTGCGAAGATAGGTCAGCAACCACGTAGGATTCAGGCGTGGAAAGACAGCTTGTTTTGGAGAAAGTAACGCGAGCTTACATCGCTTGGAAGTTTCCTTGTTGATTGTATTAAAGGCCTCGGTCAATGTGATGTAGCCTGGATCTTCGGGAGACTCAAACTTGCAGATGCTGCGATGATCGGCGTACATTAGCGACACCCGTTCTCCCGGAAGGCCCATGACGGCTGAGTCTTTCGGAACAATAAGAGCAGATGCAGTGGCCCCTATGCTTAGCTCTCTCGTCTCGAAAAAGGAATACAGAGTCAGCCCGTCGCAGTAATGCCGGAACGTGTCGTTAATTTTGACCAAGCCGGCACTGACTCGCTCGAGATCTGAGATATACGGCCGTGCACTATGCATGACCGAGACTCGGAGGAGGTTGTTCAGATATGTAGCATAGTCTGATCCTCGATGGGGGGTGGCAAGAAAGACCATAGCCACAATCTTGCTCGCTAGATCCTGAAAATAAGGATCTTGACGCCCCATGATATAAGCCTAGATGTGGAGTGTCGAGGTAAGCATGTGGTCCTGATCGTCCTTGCAGAACCGATGAGCAACTTGCCTCCTTAGCGACAATGCCGCCCATGCTGTGCGCGACGAGAACAATGGGATTCTACGACAATCGTCAAGGTAAGAACTAAAGACCACTTCATGAATTCCCAGAGTAAGCGACGACCTACGGTCGAGAAACACTCCGAATTGCGGAGCGCCAGCAATAGTGCCTGGCCAAAATCATGCGTGGTCGCGGTCGACCGACCCTTCACCTTCCAATCCGAGTCGTACCCAAAACTGTGAATGCGAACGTTGCGGAAAGCTGGGTGACGAGGGAGCCACTCCTTAGGCCAGAAGTACGACGGGTCAGGCTTAACACACCATGTCCGTGTGCTTCCGCCCCCGAGGCCGTGAATGAAAACATACTCGATTAGAGGATTAGATGGTGTAAATAGGGTATGAAGTCCAAGGTTGCCGTGGTGGTTGAAGTTGGAAAGTGGGCTGCTAAGGTCGGTTGATTTTGGGCGGAAGGATAGGACCCTTTGGAGGAGCCTGGAGCTGCTGGAGGATGAAGTTCTTGGTGGTGGTGTCTCAGTTAAGGACGGCTTGTATCGACAGGTCATAGGTTAGCTCCAACTCTGGGGACAGAATCCAGCCAGCAACGATACCTTTGGGAAGGCGGCGGTGGGGTCTGGTTTGTCTTTTGCCCCTGCCTCGAAGGAAGACCGCGCCGACTCCATCTAGAGCCCGAAGTATGGATTTTCAAGGAGACTAATCTCTTAGTCTGAACGATTGGCCCCGTCTGCATGTCCTTGGGGGTAAGCAACATCGCTACCGGCAGTGTGAGGACGAGGACACAACATGGGCGCTAAGCGCCGGGAAGAAGGGATGCGGCTCGTGGCGGTGCCTAGTCACTACCCACCGCATCTAATGCCGCTGGAATTTGCCAGACGTGCCAGACTCTCACGCTGCTGATCGCTCGATCCACCTTTCACTCAAATCACCTATCAGAGCTCAGAAATCTACGAACTGTCGCCAGTTTTAGCGAGCCAATCGTGTGCTGGAAAAAGCACTAGCTGATACCCCGGCAATTCCCAAAAGAGCGAGTAGATGGGTGGCCCTTGCAGTATCCCTTTAACCGTGTTCAGGTTCATGTTTTAGTCTCACAATACGGGGCTCTACATGCAAGCTACAGGTAACCCGCAACTAAGGCTTGGCTCTCTCCACTTCATACCAAAAAGGCCATCATTGACTCATTCAAATTATAAACAGTATAATGCTATGTTAAAAACAGAAGACTACGGCCGCGTAGTCTCAGGATCTCAGACCACATGTTGCGCGGGAATTCAGAATGTACCCTTTGTACCTGTTAGATGGAGCGCATAGAAAGTGGAACCAGGGCACGTGTTGGATCATGTGACCTATGGTTAGGGAGCGCTCCATTGAACCAAGGCCAATTGGGCCTAGCCTACGGAGCGACCAGAGCATTCGGATCAGTCGGAACCTACGGAGCAACCGGAGCATTCGGAACAGTCGGAACGCCGGGTTCTCGGGGTTCCCTAACTATAAGTCCAGTATTTCAAGCCTCCCAGTTACAGTACAGAAGCAGTAAATTGATCAAGAAGACCAAGATTATAGTACCCAAGAAGATTGTTCCATTAATGCGCTGTGAGCCATACTTCCAACAGTTATGAGTCCGGCCCGCAGATAACTTCCAACTGCGTCAGTACTATTGTTCATCGCTTATATGCGCATCAATTCCTCCATTCAGAACCTAAGAAAACCAACAACATGGCTGCTGCTAATGAAATGAAGATTATCCTTAAAAGCTCAGACGAATGAGAAGAATGGCGTGCTTAATTTAAGGCCGAGGCAGACGCCTCACGCCTATAAGAAAAGATCGACCCTAACATTAGGGAGCCCTTTCTTACGGCCCTTAAACGTCTTTCTCTGGGCGAGTTGGAGAAGAAGAGAATCGTTACACGTGTAGGAAGTAGAAGTCGCTCCTATAGAATGAGGGCATTATTAATTAGTACAGCTATTAAAGAGAGCATAACTATGGAAGAAGTAAACTTAAGCGATACCTTAGCTATGTACTTTAATTAGCTAATTAACGTTAATCGATCCGCTTTTAATATAGCTTAAACTATATTTAGTTAAAATAATTATAATTATAAAAGGAAAATTAAAAAGATTTAATTAGTTAAGAAATAAATTAAATTAATTATTAATCCTTACTTATTTAAAACGTGTTATAAGATTACGATTAAAATCGAAACTTAATACGTAAACTTAAAAGAGTATATAAAAGTTTTAAAAGTAATAAATAAGAAAGATACTTAAAATAAGTATAAAGTAATTATTAAGCTATTAATTAAAGCATTACGAAATATACTTTAATAAATTACAGCGTAAAAGTAAGTAATTAGCTTAGCTTAATAAAAGAAAGTCCTTAATATTTAAAGCTTTAATGATTAGTTTAATAATTTTATTAAAGTTATAAAGGATGTTAATTAAAAGAGTTAATATTAATTATACCGAATCGCTTATAACGTTAAGATTAAAAATAATAATCTCACTTATAAATAATTAAGTAACGATTTTATTAAAGAAGTTAAAAGCTATATATTTAGCTTACGAAGAAAGATCGATAAAGGAAGCTCGTTCGGCCCGACGTACTTAAGAGATTAACTAAGCGATAAAGAGAAGGAAACTTTAAAAGGAAAAGGAGGAAAGAAGAATAAGCGGAAGCTTTTAAACGGCGAGAAATTAAGGTACCGTACGTGTAAGTAGGATAACTACCCTCTTATTAAGTGTTATTACATGTTCTTAAACCTTAAGCTATGTTAGTTTAACCTTAACGATAATACGTAAAAGCTTATAAATACAGCTTTAAAGAAGGATAAGGACCTTAAGAAGGAAGTTAAGAAACTTAAAAGTAAGAAGAAAGTAAAGAAGAATAAAGAAGATAACTTAACGGCTTTTAAGCTTAAGAAGGAGTAATCTTAACTGCTTTAAAAGATAACCGAGATTAAGGCGAGTTTTATAATTATAATAAGATTAACATTCTTAATTTAAAATTATCCTTTATTATACTCGATAATTCTTAACTTTAATTCTATCTTTTATATCTTTAACTAAATAAGCCGATTCCTTAACTTAAAAAGAGCTGCGTTAAGCGAGTACGTTTAAGTAAGTAATTATTAAATCTTAATTTTAAGATATAATAAAGTAAATATATAAGTATAAATATTAATAAGCGATATTAAAATATTATAGCTATATAATGTAGTATATTATAAGGAGATTATATATAACCTAGTTTCCTTATAAAGACTGCGTTAAAGAGGTTTTTATTAAGATAATAAGTTAATGCTCACGCTTCTTAAATGATTAAATGGATTAGTCTTATGCATTTTACTTAATAAATATAATTAATTTATAATCGAGTATATCTTAAAAGACTTTAATAAAGCAGCGTTTTACACGCATAAGAATAAATTTAACACTTAAACTAAAAGATAATTAAGTTAAGTGGAGGCGCTTATATAGCACCTTCGCCTTAACTACTTAAGCTTAAAAGCACTTAAGCACTTAGTTAATTGCTCTTAAGGGGTGTACTTTAAGGGTAAGTAAAAGGGCCCTCTTACGATTAAATGTGACGCATGCACCCTTAAGAAGATAAAGTGCTAAGTACGGCATGCGTTAAGGGAACTACGTGAGGGAGCAGGAAAAAGATTAATAATAGATTTTTACGATTAGCTAAAAGATAAGAAAGGATATAAAAGTATAATATTAGTTACTTATCGGAAGATTAACTATTATTAAGACTTTTACTTATAAGATAGAACTTTAAAAGCTATTATTACGATGCTATAAGTGCTTTTTAAAGCGTTAAAGCATTAATATAGGATTAAAGTTAAGGTTATTAAGTGTAATAATGAAATCGTTATTATTAAACCATAGGTTACGCAGTTTATTAAGCTTTAAAGCATTAGAATTAAGCCTTTACCTCCTTATATATAAGCTTTAAATAGTGGAGCTAAACGCTTAAGGAGTATAGTAAAGAATAAGGTGCGCTTAATAAGAATAAGCTTAAAACTTTTAAAGGAGCTATAAAGGGAGATTATAAAGACAGCAGTATATTTATTAAACTATATTCCTCGCTATAAAACTAATTAAAAAACGCCGTTCGAATACTTTTACTTAAAGGATAAAGAGCAGCGTAAGCCGGATTAAGCCCACCTTAAGACCTTTAGCTATAAAGCCTTCGTAATAACTACGGAAGTAATAAAGAAAGAGAACTAAGTTAAGAAGATAAATCTTAAAGCGTGGATCGGTTTCTTAATTAGTTATAACTTTATGAACGTTTATAAGATTTAAAATCCGAAGACTAATAAAGTTATTATTATTAAGAACGTAATATTTAATAAGAGTAAGACCTTTAATAGCAACTTAAAAAGCTTAAAGGATAACATTCGTTAAATGGACTTAAAAGTGCTTACGTGCTTACTTTAAGAAGGCTCCATTAATTAAGAAGAGCAGGTTTAGTTAATGTAAGAAGAGTATTAAGAAGTACGGGATTTAAAAGATCTTATAAAAGGAGAAATTAAGGTTAGATTATTAAAAGGTTATGCTTATTAGGATGCTAGACTGTAAGAAGTGGTTAATTAAGGCGTTAATAAGTAAAGCGAGAAGCTTTATATAAAAGTAAGGTTTAAACTCCTTCTTACTTCATTACCTTTATTACTAATTATAATGCTTACGGCTATAATTAAATCATTAAGAAAGCTGCTTTAATTAAGGCTAAATCTTAAGGGACGCCTTATAAGAGAGCTAAGAGTAATAGACTAATTAAAGTGGGTAGATTTAAGAGATGCTTTTAAGGAGCCCTTAAGTGCTTTTAAGGAGCTTAAATTTACGAAAGAAAATCTTTTAATTAGATCGAGTATAGCTATAAGCGCTAAAGAACTGCTAAGCATAAGCTAGTAAGAGGAACCCTTAAAAGAAAACGTTAAAGGCGCTAAAGACCTATTAAGCGTAAGCTAATTAAGGTTAAAGTATTCTTTAATTGCTTTTAAAGTTTATTACTTAAATTATTAGTAAGGCACCTTTTACGTAAGGACTAAGGCGAGTATAATAAAAGTCTTAAAAAGAGAAAAGAAGTATCTTATAAAAGCTTAAATAAAAAAACTGTTAAAAAAGAACCCTTACGTAGTTTATAAGAATGATCTTAAGCTAGCTCTTAAGAGCTATAAGGAACTCGAAAATCACCTTATAAGCGCGTTATTTAAGGAAGTAAAAGAAGTGCACTTACGTAGCTATAAGGACATAAAGTCTTAAGTGGAAATTAATTCACGTGATTTAAGGGTAAAAGGCTATAAGATCCTTAACTGTAAGTAGGTGTACGTATATAAGTTTAATAAGCATGGCAGGTTTAAAAAGGTGAAGGTGAGGCTAGTTATTTAAGGTGATTAGCAGCTCTTTAATCCTTATATAAGCAGTTATATAGTAACCTTTATTAAGAGATCCTTTCGAATGTTAATAATGATTATAGCACGCTTCGATTTAAAGCTATTATAGTACGACGCAGTTAATGCCTTTATTAACGTAAAGCTCGACGAGGATATGTTTATAAAGATGTCCTTAAATTATAAGAAGGTAAGCACCATTCTTAAGCTTAAGAAGGCTTTATATAAGCTTCAGCGTTTATTATTACTGTGGTAAAGATCTCTTATATAGACCCTACGCATTCTTAGCTTTAAAGTAGTTCCTTACGAGCCTTATTGCTTTATAAGAGATAGAGTACTGTTATTTTTTTACGTTAATAACATTACACTAATGTTTAAAAAGAAAGATAAGGCAGTCACCTTTAAATTAATCGAGCAGTTAAAGAAGAGCTACGAGCTTATTAAAGGCAACGAACTTTAATAGTTCTTAAGCATTAAAGTGCTTAAAGATAGGAATAAGAAGCTTATTTAGCTCTCTTAATCTTTATATATTAATAAGATTATTAATTTAGTATAAATGAAGCAAGCAGTGAGTACCCTTATAACGAAAGACGAGCTCCTTTTATTTAAAGGCCTTATTAATAAAGTGGATATCGTGAACTACTTAAGGAAGATCAAATCACTATTATATGTAGCAGTAATTATAAGACTTAACGTAGCCTTCACTGTCTTATAGCTAGCACGTTTTATAATGAACCTTAAACCTATACACTATACGGCCGCCGATAAGGTGCTCCTATACTTAAAAGAAACTAGCTATTTAGCGCTTTAATACGGAGGAGAAGATAACTTCCGAGTCGCTAACGACGCTTCCTTCACTGATAATAGGACCGATAATAAGAGCTCTTAAGCTTACGTTATAAAGCTATTTAATAAGATAATTAGTTAAAGAGTAAATAAGTAAGAGACTGTTATAACGTTAATAATAAAAGCAGAGCTCTTAACACTTTTATAAGTAGCTAAGGAGGCTTTATTCGTAAGTAGATTACTTAAGGAGTTAAGTATTAGTTTAAATGATAATTACATTAAGATCGAATGTAATAATACGTAAACGATCCACTTAATAAACGTAAAGATCCTTACCCTTAAGACTAGCTTATGGTATATAGATATTTATAACTATTAGCTTCATTAAGAGGTGTAAAATGGAAAGATTATAGTTTATTATATTAAGAGCGTAAAGTTAATAATGGATAGCTTAATTAAGGTGCTCTTAAAAGGAACTTAAGAGAGCTTTATTAATTAAATAAATCTATAAGATATATAAAAGTTACTTATTAAACGAAGAAAAGGAGAAGGAGATCTTAAGAACTTAATAAAGGAAAGATTTAATGAAAGAGATAATTAAGAATAGCTTTATTATAAGCAAGTTAAGTACGCTTTATAAGCTTACTTAAAGGGGTGTATTAAATGGAGTATATAGAAAGTGGAATTAAGGTACGTATTAAATTATATAACTTATAGTTAAGGAGTACTTTATTAAACTAAGGTTAATTAAGCTTAACTTACGGAGCGACCGGAGCATTTAAATTAATTAGAACTTATAAAGTGATTAAAGCATTCGGAACAGTTAGAACGCCGGGTTCTTAAGGTTCCTTAATAATAAGTCTAGTATTTTAAGCCTCTTAGTTACAATATAAAAGCAATAAATTAATTAAGAAGACTAAGATTATAATACTTAAGAAAATTGTTTTATTAATGCGTTATAAGCTATACTTTTAATAGTACCCATTTAACCTTACACCTTCCCGCACCTTAACTAACTAATTAAAGGCCATTCTAAATTCTCGCGATATAAGGTTTAAAGCACTTTAAGCGTTTTCAGCTTTTAACCTTATATACTATTTACTTTTTTACCTTAATATTATACTAATTAGTATAATATATTATATATATAATAGTATAATTAAAATCGCTTTTTTTTTAACGATTTTAAGTATATTATCCACGTCTTAATAGCTTATAAGATGGTGTTAAAATAAACGAGGTTCATTTAGAATGTACGGTGTAAGTACGTAACTAGAAAGTGGGTCGATGAAATAATAATGTAAAATAAATATATATTCTTTAATGTAAAGTAACTGTGAAGTATATACTTTAATGTTCTCTTTACTTTACTTTACTTTTATCTGGTTATCTATTATACTTTATCTTTAACTATTATATTTAATAAAGTAAAGCTTCTTCTTATATTCTATAAAGGATAATAAGCTTTATTCTTATTTACTATAAAAGGTTCTTTTCTTTTATTATTATAGCTTTCTATAGCGCCTTTATTCCTATATACTCTTTACTCTTATAATGGATCTCGCAGTGGATCTTACATACTTAGAAATGCCGCACTCGCCCCATACTTTCTAATATACCTCCTTAAATGAAACTTCTTTACGTAAGAGTAAGAGTAAGTGTGTTATTTTACTAAAAGTACGTGAGTGCGTAAGTGCATTTATTTAGTGCGTAAGTACGTTCGTAAGTAAGAAGAGCTTATAAAAAGGTTAATAGTAAGGGGTAAGTAAATATCTCTTACTAATTCTCGTAATAAATCTCATAGCTTTAAAATAGCTTGCACCATTACGGGGATTTTTCCTACGTATTAAATGATACCAGGTAAGTAAATACTTTCCTTCTTTTATCTCCTTAATTAAAAAGCTATATGGAAATAGTTCCATAACTCATTCGAGGCTTAATAAATATTAATATCTCCTTAACCCATTTAAGGCTATATAAATTATACTAACCTTTTACCTCTCTCACCTTTTAAGGTAAGTGAGTTTATCCTACTTTAATTAAGTTATTAAGCATTAAATCTCGTGCTTAATGCGTTTACCTCGCGTAAAATCCATGCTCTTAATTACTATAAATCTTAATAAGCATCTTTACCTCCTTATAAGGTAAGTAATGTCTTCCACTTCTACACTACTCCCGAGTTTAGTAAGTATTACTAATATTAATTCTAAGTTCTAGCTATATCACTCTTTATATATATATATTATTTAGATCTTTATTTTTAATTACCTTATTTAAACTTTTATATCTAATTCTTACCTTAAGCCTTTTACTGTAAGGTACGTAAAGGTGTCTCTTACCTTAAACCTCTTTAAGCTATAAGTAGGTTTATTTAGCGATTTTTAAAATCTGCTATATAAATTAAATTTCTTAAAAATCACGAGTTATACTTAAACTTATCTTAATACGCTACTTATTACAACTAGGTTAGTGGCTATATAAGGGGAAGTGGGTGAATTAAAAGATAGTTTATAAGATGTGAGTTTAATTAATTAGCTAAGCTATATTATAGGTATTATTACAGGCTATTATAAGCTATTTAGTAGATTAATTTAGTTTATTTAAAGGGTTTAATTAACTATTTAAAGGGTTAACTTTAAGCCTTATAGTAAGCTTAATTAACTATTTAAAGGGTTCTTTATTAGTTATATTAGTTATATAAGTCTTATTATAAGCATTATTATTTACCTTATACCTTTTTACGCTGTAAATAACACTTACCTTAAAGCCCTTTATACTATAAATAATAGTTACCTTAAAGCTCGTAGTGCTATAAGTTAAGTCGAAAATTGATTTTTAAAATTTCTTATATAAAACGAATTATTCAGAATTCGTTAATTATATAAAAGCCGGTTCTAATATATTAATAACTGGTTTTAGCTTAATGGGTATATAAAGGGGTAAGGGATAATATCGAGGGTAATATTATCTTAAGTGGTAAGTACAGTCTTAAAGGGTAGTATAATAAGTAATATAATAAGTAGTCTGCATTTAATAATACAGTCTTAATAGCCTTATAAAGGGTAGTATAAGCATTTTAAGGGTCTATTATATAAGGCTCTTAAGCGCTTAATGTAGAAAGATTAGTAGTAAAGCAATTTGCTATATATTAAAAGAGTATGAAGATCGATAGCGAGTATAAGAGTAAAAGCCTTATATTAGAAGTATAGCTTATAGCGCATTAATGGAATAATCTTCTTAGGTACTATAATCTTAGTCTTCTTATTAATTAATCTACTATAACTATAATTAGGAGGCTAATAATATTAAAATATTATTAAGGAACTCCGATAAACTTCCTTATTACTTATAAGCGCTCCGTAAGCTAAGCTTAATTAGCTTTAGTTTAATAAAGCACTCCCTAACTATAAGTTACATAATTTAATACGTGCTTAAGTTCTACTTTCTATGCGCTCCATTTAATACATCCTTTTAAGTAAGCTTATAAAGCGTACTTAACCTACTTTGCAATGGAGCTATTCTTAATTATTTTCTTCATTAAATATCTCTTTTATTAGGTCCTCGAGATCTCCCTTTCTTCATTTAGTAATTAGCTCCCTTACATTTTACAGATTTATTTAATTAATAAAGCTTTCTTATGATCCTTTAAGGAGAGCCTTAATTAAGCTATTTACTATTAATTTTACGCTCTTAATATAATAGACTATAATCTTTTCTTTTTATACCTCTTAACAAAGCTAATAGTTATAAATATCCACGTGCCTTAAGCTAGTTTTAAAGGTAGTGATCTTTATTATTATTAAGCAGATCATCTACATGTTATTACATTCGATCTTAATGCGATTATCGTTTAAACTAATAGTTAATTCCTTAAGTAGCTTACTTATAAATAGTGCTTTTTTAGCTACTTATAATAATGTTAAGAGTTCTGCTTCTATTATTAACGTTATAACTATCTCTTACTTATTTACTCTTTAACTAATTATCTTACTAAATAGCTTTATAACGTAAGCTTAAGAGCTTTTATGATTAGTCTTATTATCGGCGAAGGAAGCGTTGTTAGCGACTCGGAAGTTATCTTCTCCTCCGTATTAAAGCGCTAAATAGCTAGTTTCTTTTAAGTATAGGAGCACGTTATTAGTAGCCGTATAGTATATAGGTTTAAGGTTCGTTATAAAACGTGCTAACTATAAGATGATAAAGGTTACGTTAAGTTTTATAATCACCGCTACGTATAATAGTAATCCTACTTTCCTTAAGTAGTTTACGATGTCCGCTTTAGTAATAAGGCCTTTAAATAGAAAGAGCTCTTCTTTCGCTATAAGAGTGCTTATTACCTGCTTTATTTATATTAAATTAATTATCTTATCGATATATAAAGATTAAAAGAGCTAAATAAGCTTCTTATTCTTATCTTTAAGTACTTTAATGCTTAGGAACTATTAAAGTTCGTTACCTTTAATAAGCTTATAGCTCTTCTTTAACTGCTTAATTAATTTAAGGGTAACTACTTTATCTTTCTTCTTAAATGCTAGTATAATGTTATTAATGTAAAAGAATAAGAGCACTTTATCTTTTATAAAGTAATAAGGCTCGTAAGAAACTACTTTAAAGCTAAGAGTACGTAAGGTTTATATAAGAGATCTTTACCACAGTAATAATAAACGTCGAAGCTTATAAAGAGCCTTCCTAAGCTTAAGAATGGTGCTTACCTTCTTATAACTTAAAGGCATCCTTATAAATACATCCTTATTAAGCTTTATGTTAATAAAGGCATTAACTACGTCGTACTATAGTAGCTTTAAATCGAAGCGTGCCGCGATCGTTATTAACATTTGAAAGGATCTCTTAACGAGGGTTACTATATGACTACTTACGTAAGGATTAAAGAGCTGCTAATCACCTCGAATAACTAGCCTCACCTTCACCTTTTTAAACTTACCATGCTTATTAAACTTATATACATACACTTACTTATAGTTAAGGATCTTATAGCCTTTTACCCTTAAATCACGTAAACTGATTTCTTCTTAAGACTTTATGTTCTTATAGCTGCGTAAGTATACTTCTTCTGCTTCCTTAAATAACGCGCTTATAAAGTGATTCTTAAGTTCCTTATAGCTCTTAAGAGCCGGCTTAAGATCGCTCTTATAAACTACGTAAAGGTTCTTCTTTAACAATCTCTTTATTTAAGTTCTTATAAGGTGCTTCTTTCTTTTTTTTAAGGTTTTTATTACACTCGCCTTAATACTTACGTAAAAGGCGCCTTACTAACAATTTAAGTAATGGACCTTAAAAGTAATTAAAGAATGCTTTAACTTTAATTAACTTATGCTTAATAAGTCTTTAACGCCTTTAACGTTTTCTTTTAAAGGTCCCTCTTACCGGCTTATGCTTAGCAGTTCCTTAATGCTTATAGCTATACTCGATCTAATTAAAGGATTTTCTTTTATAAATTTAAGCTCTTTAAAAGCACTTAAGGGCTCCTTAAAAGCACCCTTTAAATCTACTTGCCTTAATTAGTCCATTACTCTTAACTCTCCTATAGGGCGTCCCTTAAGGTTTAGCCTTAATTAAAGTAGGTTCCTTAATAGTTTAATTATAGCTATAAGTATTGCAGCTAGTGGTAAAGGTAGTGGAGTAGGAAGGAGTTTAAACCTTACTTCTATATAAAGCTTCTTACTCTACTTATTAACGCCTTAATTAACTACTTCTTATAGTTTAATATCTTAATAAGCATAACTTTTTAATGATTTAACCTTAATTTCTCCTTTTATAAGATCTTTTAAATCCTATACTTTTTAATACTCTTCTTACATTAACTGGACTTACTCTTCTTAATTAATGGAGCTTTCTTAAAGTAAGTACGTAAGCACTTTTAAGTCCATTTAATGAATGTTATCCTTTAAGCTTTTTAAGTTGCTGTTAAAGGTCTTACTCTCATTAAATATTACGTCCTTAATGATAATAACTTTATTAGTCTTTAGATTTTAAATCTTATAAACGTTTATAAAGTTATAGTTAATTAAGAAACCGATCTACGCTTTAAGATTTATCTTCTCGACCTAGTTCTCTTTCTTTATTACTTCCGTAGTTATTATAAAGGCTTTATAGTTAAAGGTCTTAAGGTAAGCTTAATCCGGCTTACGCTGCTCTTTATCCTTTAAATAAAAGCATTCGAATAGCGTCTTTTAATTAGTTTTATAGCGAGGAGTGCGGTTTAATAAATATACTGCTATCTTTACAATTTCCCTTTATAGCTCTTTTAAAAGTTTTAAGCTTATTCTCATTAAGCGCACCTTATTCTTTACTATACCCCTTAAGCATTTAGCTCCATTATTTAAAGCTTATATATAAGGAGGTAAAGGTTTAATTTTAATGCTTTAAAGCTTAATAAACTACTTAACTTATAATTTAATAGTAACGATTTTATTATTACACTTAATAACCTTAACTTTAATCCTATATTAATGCTTTAACGCTTTAAAGAGCACTTATAACACCGTAATAATAGCTTTTAAAGTTTTATCTTATAGGTAAAAGGCTTAATAATAGCTAGTCTTCTAATAGGTAATTAATATTATACTCTTATATCCTTTCTTATCCTTTAGCTAGTCGTAGAAATTTATTATTAGTCTTTCTCTTGCTCCTTTACGTAGTTCCCTTAATGCACGCTATACTTAATGCTTTATCTTTTTAAGGGCGTATACGTTACATTTAATCATAAGAAGGTCCTTTTACTTACCCTTAAAGCGCATCCCTTAAAAGCAATTAACTAAGTACTTAAGTGCTTTTAGGCTTAAGTAATTAAGGCGAAGGTGCTACGTAAGCGCCTTTACTTAACTTAATTATCTTTTAGTTTAAGTGTTAAATTTTTTCTTACGCATATAAAACGCTGCTTTATTAAAGTCTTTTAAAATATACTCGATTATAAATTAGTCGTATTTATCGAGTAAAACGTATAAAATTAATTTATTTAATCGTTTAAGAAGTATAAGCATTAACTTATTATCTTAATAAAAACCTTTTTAACGTAGTTTTTATAAGGAAACTAAGTTATATATAATCTCCTTATAATATACTATATTATATAGCTATAGTACTTTAATACCGCTTATTAATGTTTATACTTATATATCCACTTTATTATATCTTAAAATTAAGATTTAATAATTACTTACTTAAATGCACTCGCTTAACGCAGCCCTTCTTAAGTTAAGGAATCGACTTATTTAATTAAAGATATAAAAAGTAAAACTAAAGTTAAAGATTATTAAGTGTAATAAGGAATAATTTTAAATTAAGAACGTTAATCTTATTATAGTTATAAAACTCGCTTTAATCTCGGCTATCCTCCAGAGTAGTTAAAATTGCTCTTTCTTAAGCTTAAAAGCCGTTAAGTTATCTTCCTTATTCTTCTTTACTTTCTTCTTACTTTTAAGCTTTTTAACTTCCTTCTTAAAGTCCTTATCCTTTTTTAAAGCTGCGTTTATAAGCTTTTACGTATTATCGTTAAAGTTAAACTAATATAGCTTAAGGTTTAAGAATACGTAATAATACTTAGTGAGAGGGTGGTTATCTTACTTACATGCACGGTACCTTAATTTCTTACTGTTTAAAAGCTTTTACTTATTTTTCTTTCCTCCCTTTTCTTTTAAAGTTTTCTTCTCTTTATCGCTTAACTAATCTCTTAAGTACGTTAAGCTAAATAAGCTTCTTTTATCGATCTTTCTTTATAAGTTAAATATATAGCTTTTAACTTCTTTAATAAAATCGTTACTTAATTATTTATAAGTAAGATTATTATTCTCGATCTTAACGTTATAAGCGATTCGGTATAATTAACATTAACTCTCTTAATTAACATTCCTTATAACTTTAATAAAGTCGTCGAACTAATCGTTAAAGCTTTAAACGTTAAAAACTTTCTTTTATTAAGTTAAGTTAATTACTTACTTTTACGTTATAATTTATTAAAGTATGTTTCGTAATACTTTAATTAATAACTTAATAGCTACTTTATACTTATTTCGAGCATCTTTTTTATCCGTTACTTCCGAAACTCTTACGTGCTCCTTTAAGTTTACGTATTAAGTTTCGATTTTAATTATAGTCTCGTAATACGTTTTAAATAAATAAAGATTAATAATTAATTTAATTTATTTCTTAACTAATTAAATCTCTTTAATTTCCCTTTCGTAATCGCGGTTATTTTAATTAAATATAGTTTAAGCTATGTTAAAAGCAGATCGGTTAACGTTAGTTAGCTGGTTAAAGTGCGTGGCTAAGGTACCGCTTAAGTCTACTTCTTCCATAGTTATACTCTCTTTAGTAGCTGTATTGGTTAATGATACTCTCATTCTATAGGAGCGACTTCCACTTCCTGCACGTGTGATGATTCTCTTCTTCTTGAACTCGCCTAAGGAAGGACGTTCAGGGGCCGTGAGAAAGGGCTCCTTAGTGTCAGGGTCGATCTTTTCCCATAGGCGTGAGGTGTCTGCCTCGGCCTTAAATTAAGCAC
Source organism: Diplogelasinospora grovesii (assembly GCA_033297225.1). Classification (NCBI taxonomy): domain Eukaryota; kingdom Fungi; phylum Ascomycota; class Sordariomycetes; order Sordariales; family Diplogelasinosporaceae; genus Diplogelasinospora; species Diplogelasinospora grovesii. Next base: position 48,173 of record MU853893.1, on the reverse strand, counting down.
GCCATTCTTCCTATTCGTCTAAGCTTTTAAGGATAATCTTCATTTCGTTGGCGGCAGCCATGTTGTTGGTTTTCTTGGGTTTTGAATGGAGGAATTGATGCGCGTGTAAGTGATGAACAATAGTACTGACGCAGTTAGAAGTTATCTGCGGGCCGGGCTCATAACTGTTGGAAGTATGGCTCACAGCGCATTAATGGAACAATCTTCTTGGGTACTGTAATCTTGGTCTTCTTGATCAATCTACTGCTTCTGTACTGTAACTGGGAGGCTTGAAATACTGGACTTATTGTTAGGGAACCCCGAGAACCCGGCGTTCCAACTGTTCCGAATACTCCAGTCGCTCCGTAGGCTAGGCCCAATTGGCCTTGGTTCAATGGAGCGCTCCCTAACCATAGGTCACATGATCCAACACGTGCCCTGATTCCACTTTCCATGCGCTCCATCTAACAGGTAGGTAGGTAGGTAGGTAAGTAGAAAGTTGAAAGTTGAAAAAAACTTGGAATTAGGAAGTGGGAAGTCGGACCTTAATACGTGGGCTGAATGCGTTGAGCCTGAAGTTAACGCATTAAGCCTGAACTGCGTTGATGCGTAGGCTGACAGGGATTGTATGCAAATAAAGGGGTGGTGGCGTCCTTGGCGTCATTTAGCGCGGTAAAAACTTTTGAAACGCACCTCCGTACTTTTGACCTTAATTGAACGTGTGCAAGTAAGCCGTGACTTCTAACAGTAGCAGTCAAAACGCAGATCTGCTTTAGGTGTGCCAGCATCCTGCTATGGTGAGCACCCATGTCTCCAGTTCGTTTGCGATGATATAACCGCACTCTAAGCATGACATAGCCTGACTGATTGGTTCGCTGTCAAGATGCATCTAAATCCTGCTGGGTGCTTCATGACGTGCGTCAGTTGGCGGAGGAGTGTTCGCTGCCTAATATTGCAAGGTCACATCCGTTCGAGAAGAATGTCTTTCCAGGCACACTTCCCCGCAATCACACATGCTACATCTGTGCACATCTTCTGTTCTGAGGTAGTTTACTCCGTACGAACAAAAAACCTGCAGTTGCGTCTTCGGCCTCGTCCGTCCTATCCACTGCAATGGCCTTACACCGGAAGCAAGTTGCTAGTACCCGGTGTTCGCAAAGCGCAGATGCAGCTGCAAGAACTGATGCATTTCTTTTTGTATTATTTGCTTTCTCGCCAGCTACGTTAGTCTGTATAGTTGCATACCCAAAGGTGGTTACCTTCACCGGCCTTCCACTGGCCTTCCACCGACCTACCAACTGGCCGCTGTCTGCACCTCCCGCAGCTCACAGTTGCCCGGTCTGCGGATTGAGTCAACGCCGAGTTTAGCTCCGAGGGAGAGGCAAAATGGCAAGTGCAGTGCCATGGGTTGATGCGCCTCGACGCGGCTTATCAACAGCCAACGACCCGCCTTACAAGGAACTTTCTGCGGGCGCGGCCCACGGCTCCTAAAGCTCCCTAGGTGTCTCTGAACCGCCCGTTCATTAACTAGACGATGGCACCTTCACTGCCCGTTGATACCTAGCACTGCCTGTTGGTTTGCCTACCGCGACCTATTGCTTCCAGCCAACGACAACATGCAGCGGGCTGTTCGCGCATCGTGCATGTCATTGAAGCCTGCATTTCCGTTCTGCATCCCAACTCAGCCTATATTACACATGTGATTTGCTTCATTCTGACTGGCTTACGGATTGACTCACGACCTATTGTCAGATTTAACGTCTTTCGGACATAGGAGGTCCCGAAAAGGTTTACGCAGCTCACTTGCCCCATGGAGGCCACCAGGCCACCAGGCCAACAATGGCCTTGTCCCCTACACCCTCTATTCTTCGCCACTGGCGCTATGCGGTCTTCTTCTCGTCTTGTCAAGGTGCATATGAGTCCATGAGACCCGCAAGGCTGATCGAAAGGGTAACATCGCCCCAATTCGAAGGGACGCGGTGAACAGAAGCTTAGGGTCAAACACAACAAGTGAACTGTAATCAGTCGACTTATAAAGCTCCCGTCCGCTCTTCAAAACTGATGTCATATTCCACTTTCACATCACTTTAGAGTGTCGGTCGTCTCAGAGAATCGTCGACCCTAAGTCGTAGTTATGGACTTTAACACCCTTCTCCGAGGGGCGCTGCCCACGCTGGTGGCGAACATCAGCGACGCAGCGGGCAGTAATACCACGGCCTTTGGCAAGAAAAGCTTTCCAGACGGTATTTTGGAGACCCTCGCACCGCTTCTCGGATCTCAGTTTAATCCCTTACTCAAATCGTTTATGCTCTTCTACAAGGTGGCCGGCAGCGGAATTTTGTTTGGTTTAGACCCGACCATCCTGCTGACTCTCTTTGGGTTTTTCTGGGCCGGCAACAAACTCTGGAGACAAGTGTACATGACCATCTACGGGATTGTCCAGGAGCACCTGATGGCCACCATCCACATCAACAGCGGCGACGAGATGTTTTTACACATGATGAGGTGGCTCGCGTTGCAGCCGGGGCTGGTGAACTCCCGCTCGCTCACGGCCGAGACGACCTCCAAAACGGCCTGGGAGGAGGAGGAACAGGATCTGGACATCACCAAGTCGAGCATCTCCGCTGACGGCTCGGGGGTGTATCTGAATTTCTCTAACCAGGAGGCGCGGGCACCACCTCGATTCATCCCCGCCCTGGGGACTCATGGCTTCTGGTTTGATGGCAGGTTTTTCCGGCTCCATCGAAAACAAGAGTCGCTTTATGACGACGGCGGGGGAGGCGGTGGTGGCAGCAGCAGCAGCAATGGTGTCCCGGCGTTCAAGGAGCGCGAGAACCTGACCATTTCTTGCTTCGGCCGCTCCCCAGACCCGATCAAGAAACTCCTCCAGCACACGAAGGAGCAGTACTACAAGGACCACCACGCCAAGACCATCGTCAAACGGCCCAACTCGCAGAATGTCCGTCGATATGGCGGCCGCCACAGCTGGTTGCATGTCGCTGAACGCCCCGTACGTCCAATGAAGACGGTTGTCTTGGACGAGAAGCAGAAGGTGCAGGTCTTATCCGATATCAATGAATACCTTCATCCGGCCACGCCGCGGTGGTACGCCAACCGCGGTATCCCATTGCGAAGGGGGTATCTGTTCCATGGACCTCCGGGGACGGGCAAGACTTCGCTGTCTTTCGCGCTGGCGGGAGTATTTGGTCTGGACATCTATGTCATCTCGCTCCTGGAGCCCAGCCTTACGGAGGAGGACCTTTCGGCACTGTTCAATTCCTTGCCGCGCAGGTGCGTGGTGTTGCTGGAGGATATCGACACCGCCGGGCTGTCTCGCCCGGCTGTCGTTGATAACAACCCAAGTAATGACGACAAGGAAAAAGAAGATAGTAGTACTAACGGTGGTAGGAAAGGAGGAGGAGGTGGTGGTAGCAAGGAAGACTGGAAGGTAGCTGATCTCGCTCGCGAGCTAAAGAGGCAGCCGGCTGCGGACGAAAAGAAGGGCATTTCTTTGTCGGGGCTGTTGAACGCGATCGACGGTGTCGCGAGCCATGAGGGACGGGTGCTGATCATGACGACCAACAAGCCGGAGACATTGGACGACGCGCTCATCAGGCCGGGGAGGGTGGACTTGCAGGTGGCGTTTACGAATGCTACCCGGGAGCAGGCGAGGGAGCTGTTTGAGAGGATGTATGAGGCTGATGCCACCACCACCACCACCACTCACGGAAAACAGCAACCCAAACCCAACCATACCAACGAGGATGATGACAACAAACACATGACAGCACGGAGGAGGAAGGAGGAGTTGTCGATAGATGTCAGCGATGATTCGACGGAGGTGGAGGAGGGTCTTGATAGTGCTGTGTCGTCGACCTCTACGGAAGCTACAGCGGTTGATGGAGGGGATGCGGCGGTGGTGGTGGTGGATGTGATTGAGGGCGGGTATACCCCTATAGCCGCTGGGGCTGACAACGACGAACGACGGTCGTTGACGCCCGAGGAGTTGAAGGATATATCGGCACAGTTCGCAGCTAAAATACCGCCGGGGCAGTTCAGCCCCGCGGAGATTCAAGGGTTCCTGCTCAAGCGCAAGAAGTACCCCCGCAGGGCACTGGCGGAGGCGGACAAGTGGGTTGCTGCCATGGTGCTGCAGAAGGCGAGCAAGACCAAGATTTTGCAGGTTCAATAATAATAATAAACCTACCTTGACCTATTTACCTATTTACCTTTCTCGTTCTCGGAACAAGGGATTTTCTTGGGCATTTTCAACGTTTCTTTATTTTGTTTGTTTGTTCTGACCGGAGGGCTTCTCATATACGTACATATGTTTGCGAGCATGAGCAAATTGGCAAATGAGCATGAGTAAAGGGGATAAAAGGGGAGGGGAGGGGGAGGCGTTGGATAGAACGTTTTATATTTTATTCGAACATACATACCATTCGATCGATTATACGTAGTTTGGCAAATTTGGCAAAAGGGGAAAGGGGAAAGAATAAATGATAAAGAAAATAAACAAACTTAACCTGAAAAAAAAAACATGTGACTCTCGTTGGTGTATTTGTATTTGAGGGAGAGCTCTGGAACTACGCACGTTATGACTTGACCTCATCCAAATGAATGAACGAAGTGCGAAAGAGTGAATGTGTGTTGTACCAAGAGCGGTGAGTGTATGGCAGGCTACTACGGAGGTGCTTTCAAAAGTCATGTCTCAACGCCAAGACGCTAAAAGCGCCAGGATACTAAACCACTCTCAGTGCGCCCACTTAGCCCCTGGAATTATACTGTAAGTGCACTGTTACATAGTGAGCGACGCTCGAGCTTCGCGCTGTGAGCCGCTGTGATTGACATGTACATACCGGCTGACAGGTGTAATATGTAAGTAACGATATGTGGCGTTTCTGGCGCTTTGGCGTTGACACATGACTTTTGAAATGCACCTCTGTACTACACTTACCTTACCAGGCATTCAAACAAAATGTATGTACATTGGACAAAAAGATATTATATCCTACAAAAACCACACATGCATACACACAATTTTACTCGTCATACTTCCAGACAGCAAGGTCTTCCACATTGACCGTCGTCTTGCGGTCCAGGATCTCCTGCACAACCTCCTTGACGCCCTGCTTGGACCTCGTCTTGTCCATGAAATGCCGGAGGATCTGGCCCCGGGTCATGGTGCCCAGCATGACCTGGTCCTCGACGTCCTTCTCCGTGGGCAGGCCGAATTCTCTGTACGGGTACTCTGCATAATCCTCATTGTTAAGCAGCTGCAGCTTCTTGGGCTCCTCCGAGATCTTGAAGAAGGGCTCCGCGACGTTGTCCTTGTCGGAGATGTCCTCCAGCGTGGCAGGCTGCCACCTGGGCTTTCTCTTCTCCTTGCCCAGGAGCGCCGTGACACCCTCGACGAAGTCCGGGTGCGCCATGAACTTGGCCGCGATCTGGTGCTCCCTGATAAACGTCTCGGCGATGCTCCACCTGCCGCCGATGCGCATCTGTCTCAGGGCGACGTGCACGGAGGTGGGCGAGCGCTGGTGCAGGGTGTGGATGGTCTCCTCGGCCCACTGCTTCGTCGCGCCTTCTTCAGCCTTCAGCGCGGAGAGTATGTCAGACACGCTGTCATGTCTGAAGCAGCGGTCGATCGCCTTGCGCAACTGCCCAGACAGCAGCATGGGCTGGTCGTAGGGCAGACCGGTGCAGTACTCTTCGATCGTGGCGTTGATGACCGACAGGCGCGTGTGCATGTCGTCGTAGTCCTTGAACCGCAGCTCCGCGAGACGGGACTCTAGCTGCGGCAGCGAGGTGGAGTGCAGGTAGTGCGTGGCCACGCCGGAGTAGAAGACGTTTGCGCCGGTGAGCCGCGAGCTGGTGAGCGCGAGGTACGTCCCCGTGGCACCTGGCATTCTGGGCAGGAAGAACGAGGCGCCCACGTCGGGGAAGAAGCCGATGGTGGTCTCGGGCATGGCGAAGACGGTGCGCTCGGTCGCGATCCTAAAGGGGGCGTGGACGGAAAGGCCCACGCCGCCGCCCATGGTGATGCCGTCCATGAAGGCGATGTACGGCTTGCTGTACGTCGCGATATAGTGGTCGAGCATGTATTCCAGCGCGAAGTAGTCGTTGGCCTTCTTCTGCCCGGCCTCGCCTTCCGACTTGATGGCATCTGCCAGCGCGGCCACGTCGCCTCCGGCGCAGAACGCCCTCTCGCCAGCGCCCTTCATGACCACCACGTTCGCCATGTCTGACTTGGCCCATTCCAGCAGCCGGGGCCCGATCTTGCGGATCATGGACCCGTTCAGGGCGTTCAGCTTCTTGGGCCGGTTGAGCTCGATCGACCGCAGGCCGTAGAGGCTGTTGAACAGGACATCTTCGGGCTCGTCTTCGGCGCGGGGCTGAAAGGGGTTTGAGGTTGATATCTGCCAATTACCACAATCAGTCCGTGAATGTAATAGAGAAAAGGGGGGATGAGGAGCCGGACTGAAGCTGTTTGCTGTTGAGGCAGCATCTTGGCTCGGAGCGGCATGGCGAAGCTCCTTCTGCAGCAGCTGCGACAAGCTGCAGCAGCCGGGACCGCTCGATTGGCAATTGCCTTGGAGAACATCTAAACTTTATGTTGTCGAGACGTCCTGGAACATTGTCGGGTTGTGCGTCACTCCAATTATATGCAAGTCGGCAGTATACTCGGCAGTAACCTTACTTTTCCAGTTCCCTACCCTTCTAAAAAATTCCCGAGATCCATCCGCGGTAGGAGCTCGGCCTGTGCTCCTCCTAGCAGCAGCAAGCGGTTTCTAGTAGCCTTGCGTCACGTCAGTTAGCGTAGCCGCACCAAAAATGTGGCTCGTGTGGCACCCCAGGCGCAAGGTAACCAATCAAATGTGTTTTAGCTTGAGCAGTTGTGGTACGGTATTTCGATGAAAGCAATCCCACCATTGAAGGTCAATATCGATAGCTCTCGCGACGACCTCACGAACACCCATACCAACCACAACCACACATTCATGGCGGACGCAAAGATTCAGTTAGTCACCCCCCTCCCATACTATCACTCTCCTTGTTGTGTGATTACTAACTTTGTGTGAATAGGGAGCTTCTAACGAAGCCGCGAAACGAACTCACGTATGTGTTTGCCCCGCGGTCCATCACACCGATTCAGTTCTCCCCGCTCTCTAGACGCCATGACAGAAAGCTAATGTGTACGTTGCAGTGAATATGAGGTCTCCCTCCTCGAAGAGCACGAGTTCTCGGCCGGCCCCCTCTCGATCCTGCAGACGGCGGTGCGGAGCCACACCCAGGTCCTGATCTCGCTCCGGAACGGGCGCAAGATGCTCGCGCGCGTCAAGGCCTTCGATCGCCACCTGAACCTCGTCCTCGAGAACGTGAAGGAGATGTGGACCGAGACGCCGCGCCTCGCCAACGGCAAGAAGGGCAAGCCCACCAACAAGGACCGGTTCATCAGCAAGCTGTTCTTGAGGGGAGACTCGATCATTTTGGTGCTTCTGAGCTGAGCAACCGGCAGTGAAATAGGAGGCTGTTTCACATGCGCACAGCTTGTGTGCGTGCGTATCGAGATGGGCTGGGCGTGGTGGTACTAGAAGCATGGGTGGCATGGCATGGGCAATTATGAGATGCGAACCACACACAACTGGTCCCCTCATGAGAGCTACAGTAGTCTCCCAGCATGGCGGTGTAGACAACGCGAAGCAAACTTCTGACGTAGCAGTCACCACCAAAAAGTCACGAAAATGGAGGTAAAAGGCGGGGTCATAATGTCGGGTTTTGGTTGAGTCGGCGTTTACAATGTGATTTTATATATCTGGTCAGGTAAAGCACTTTTCTAAGAAATACCCATAACAAGGTGCTTTCTGTCCATTCGTTTTCGTTCCTAGGTGCTACATGATACTATGACAAAGAGATCATTACATGTTCCTGCTCATGAGTATCCAGATACCGAATTCAGGATGCTAGACTTTCTCCCACCCATCATCCACTGGTTTGCTCTCGACCTCGACCGGTCCGGCCTTGCTGCTCCCGTGCACAGCCAACTTACTTCCATCCTCCGCCGGCTTCGGCTTGATGCCTGCCAAGCCAAGGAAGAAGGCCGCCAAACCCCAGGCACCCGGGTCAGGAACCTGCTCGAACCCGGATCCGCCGATGTAGACGGTCCGTCCCAGACTGGCCTTCATACCCTTTGTGCCCTCGGCGGCAGACATGGCTGCCTCAGCTGCCTTCTTCACGTCGCCATCCGCCTTTTCCAGAGTCTCCACGAACGGATACAAAGCATCCACGAGCGTGCGGTCTCCAGGACGGGCAGGGGTGTACTTGGACAAGGATTCACAACTTTGTCTGAGGGCAGCGGCCCATACCTTTGGAGACGCCTCACCCGCGGATGCCGATGCTTGTGATCGCAGCGCGGCCACGAGAGAGTTGAGGAATATGGCGTACAGCGCGCCCGAAGTACCGTCCATGTTCTTTTCAACGACTGGCACGATGTTGGCCACGTCGACTACCGCGTCCCCTGTAAATGGCTTTTCTGAGAGATGCTTGAGGACCGCTTGCTAGCTGTCAGTCATATCGTTCACCATTAGTGGGACAAAAGAAGGGGGGGCTTACCTTCAGCACCCCGCTTCAACCCAATCCCACAATCACCATCCCCCACCACCGTGTCGTATCTCGTAACCTCGGGCTCGACCTGGATGACATTCTCCAGCGCAGTCTTGAGCACGGCGTGCGCCGCCTTTGGATCTGCCATCTTCAGTCCGCTAGGCTTGGTCTCACCCTCAATCATGTCCGTATCCTGCTCTCTTGTGGCCATGTTCTTCGCCTCCCAGGTATGCTTCTGAATCGGCGCCGCCCAGCCGGTTGCTTCCGCGGGATGATCCAGCAGCTCGATCATCCCCGGGCCGCCAATGTCCGTATTGACCACGTTCAACAAGGAAATACTGAATCCCAGACCGTTCAGGCTTGTCATGTACGTCCCCGCCAGAATCCTGACAGGTTTGATGTTGTATGCCTTCTCCAGCTGTGTAACCACCTCCGTGACAATCCCGCCCATTTCCAAGACGCTCACCCCTCCCAGGTTGTTCACCAACAGCACCACCTCATTGCTGTTAACCCTGAGAAACGCCCTATCTGCATCATCCTGATCCAGGAGTTGCTTCAACATCTTCCCCACCAACTGGGTCAGCCCAATGTCCTTCTCTCGAGAAGAGCCAGGCTCGTTGTGAATCCCCATGCCAATCTCCACCTCCCCGTCCTCCAACCCGCCATCATCTTCCTTCCCGGCCTTTGCTGTATTATTTCTTCTGCCGGGAACATGCACGTGTTCCAAGGACGCACCGACACTGACCAGATTCTCGCTCACCAACCTGGCCACCTTGGCCACCTCTTGGAGGCTCCTGCCCCGCGCAGCTAGTGCCCCGGAGATTTTATGCACCAACACTGTCCCCGCGATGCCGCGACGGCCGACCTTGCCAGCTTTCGCGCGACCCACGCCGACGTCATCGCCAACCACTACCATCTCGACATTCACCCCGGCGGCGCGCGCCTTCTCGACGGCCACGCCAAAGTTGAGCACGTCACCTGTATAGTTCATGACGGTCACCAGCACCCCAGAATCACCACCCTGGGAGTCAGGCTGGGAGTGGTGGTCGACCCGCCCCATAATCGCCGCTCTGACCTGCTCAGCAGAGGGCGAGGCAAAGATCGTGCCTGCTACCGCTGCGCTCAGCAAACCCTTGCCGACCATGGCGGCAAAGGATGGTTCATGCCCACTGCCACCACCTGAAATGATGGACACCCGCTGGCCATCTGGGCTGGTTCCCGGGCGGGCATAGATTATCTTGTTCGACGCATCCAGGGCCACAGACGGGTTGGTAAGGGTGACGGCGTGCAGGGCAGAGTTGACGAGATGGGTCGGGTCGTTTATAAAATGCTTTGACGACATCTTCAACCTGACGGGGAGCTAGGTAAGCCTGGATGATGATGATGATGATGATGATGATGATGATGGATGTGGGGTAGTAATACTAGCTACCCACCCTGAAGACTCGGATGAGGAGATCAGACGAACACGTAACGGATGTCCAAAGAAACTAAATAACTAATGGGTTTAATAGCCAGAGGAATAATAAAGAAAGTAGACAAGTGTGGGAAGATGTCAGATGAAGTTAATTACAGAGTAATGCAATTTATTCAAGATGGAAAAGATGGAGATGGAGATGGAGAACAAAATTCTTAAAGGGTCCTGGTCTGGATGCAAGAGAGGCGAAAACGAAGTCCATATGTGACGGAAGCTCCTCCCATTGGATCCTGGATAACTTGTAAGTGCCCTGCTTCTATATATGATCGGGTGATGGAGCCCGAGAGAGACGAAGTGGGGGGTAGCTATGATAGCATGGAATGGAAGGAATGCGGGGTGTGGTTTTCCACATGTTCCCCATCGTGATTTTCTGCACATCCTTGATTGAGAGAGGGGGGTTGTCGGTAGATGTCCTGCGGTTAAAAGATCCCAGGCAATTTGGAGAATGCTATCCTTTACTTTCGATCAATTAGTTCTACATAGAGATCGGATCAGGGTTATACAGCTACTCATCCAGTAGACACCCAGCATGTTAAGTAATCGAAGTGTGTTGGTACAAGGCATTTACGCAATGAGTTGTAACTCTGGGGAGCTGTTTTGTTGGCATTGACAAACATGTGAATATGCTCAACAATAGCACAACTCCCCCCTCATTTCATGGACGTCACCAGCGTGGAGTCTATATACACAATGGACTTACAACACCAAAACACCAAGACGTCCTACACGCACGTTCTATAACTTCAAGACGACAATACGCCTGCACCTAGAATATTCCTCGTCCAAGTCATTGCCACGTTCCGGCACCAACATCGTATCACCGAGGACGTCAGTCGCCCAGTGGTATATATATATGTGAAGGAAAAGCAGAAACGGCTCTATTATAACCCCATACTTTTAACACAAGTCCAGAGAACCACCGGGACAACGACATTATCATTACCGCCCGTCAGCACTGCCTCGGTGAGCGATGCCATTGACGCGCATATGGCCGTCTTTTGCGCCGTCCTCGACCATACCGACCATTGCCGAAACAGACCCAGTATATTATCCAACCCACCGACTTCCACCTCATTAGGAGTGAGCAGTGGCCACGGCCAGCCGCCAATCCGCAGCCACACGCTGGCGGCCATGAGTCCCGCGAAGACAGCTGCAGCGAACGCCAGACTACCCTCGAGACTCTTGCCCCCGCCCCAGAACCACTTGTGATGGCCCCATCGACGACCGATCAGCGAGGCAGCCGCATCGCCGAGCCCGACGCACACCACGCCCGACACCATGCTGATGTCTCGCGTGGGTACCTCCCACCTGTCGAGAGCATCCTCGGTCCTCGTACGGGGGAGAGCTGCAAGACTCAGCCAAAGCGGGATAGCGCAGCCTATCAACAAGAAAATGTGTGAAATGACTACCGGGCCACGGAGGTCACGTCCATCAACATACGGCGTCAGGAATGATGCTATCGGCTTAGAAAGCGGCGGTAGCTGACTAGCCCGCAGGAGGTCGAGTACCAGGAAGATGGCCAACATGAGCGACAGCGCTAGGGCGATATATGTCGGATCGATAAAGATGGCAGGGAGGAACATGCCGACCATCATGAAGTGGAAGACCTTCCTTCGCGTGTCGACCTCGTAGATGGGCGACAGGCGGAAGACTATAGCCAATCCCGTGATGATGATGGCCAGCCAGTATGCGCTCAGAAAGAGTCGCGTGTTTGCTGCGCCGAGCGAGGCATGGCGGACATGCTGCACCCAGCCCATGTGGCACGACTCTGCCGTGTGTACGTCCTCGGACCGCGGGGGAAGACAGATCCAGCTCTCTAGGTTTGCCTTGACTACCTGGAACCTAAACCACGGTATGTCGCCGAACAAGTAACCCAGGGCCCATCCGATGGGCTCTCTGTCCGAAAGTGCATATCTTTTCACGTATTCCCTGATGCCGACAAGGATGGTGGTGACGATGCAGAGGTACGCATAGCCGGCATACATCCACTTCCTCAATGTCGCTTGTGCTTGTGTCAGAGAGAAGAAGGCGCGGACACTAGACGACGTTGCACGTTTGCGGCGTCCTGAAGGCGTACATGATGCAGATCGATTTCTAAGCCTCCCAAGAGCGGACAATGGAAACGTCCGAGAGCTCTTAGGTGTTGATATGGGCATAAACCGAACATCGGACGGGGTTGCTGGTGATAATGTTGCCGGCGTGGTCTGGCTCATACTACTAGCCCGCGTCTTCCTCTTTGAGGGGAACTTTCGCGCGTCGCGCTCCTCATCGGAAGAACTGCCGGTCTCTGAATAGGAGTCATCGAAGTCGGTGAAGGATTCGCGTCGGCGCTGCCGTGAAGACCAAAGCTGCCTCAGCATTCGGAAGGTTGATGTTCCTTTGGATGGTGTGGGAACACGCTTGAAACGCCATTTCGGCACCCTAGCCAGATCTATACCCCATTTGATGACATGGCTGCAGGCAATTATCAGTCCAAGTCCGCCTCCCCACAGAACTCCTTTTAGGATGACGGCCTGTGGGGATTGTGCTAGAAGAAGGACATTGATGAGGGCCACAGAGAGCAGTTGCAGCTCCGCGGTTAATAGACTTGTGGTTGTGAGGTAGTGAAGTATTAAACACAGGGTTTGATGTAAGGGGTAGAGTAGGACCAGGGTTTCTTGTGGGAGCCCCTGGTCGTGAACAAGGGTGCTCCCAGTTAAGTAGAGCGGGATACAAGAGAGAGCCCAGTGAACGGAGCTGTAGCAATGCAAATAATGCGTAGCGGGTATCAGCGACTTTGGCAAGGCGCATATGCTGAGAACCAGATTTGGTAACACAACGCCCCTGACGTGTTGTGCAACCAGAAAAGAAACAGACAGAGGAATTGAAGGTGGGTAGAGTAGCGGCGCTGGGTCGAAAGAGGTCGGAATGCTGATAGGTATCGGCCTTGATGGCTTCCCCTGTCTGTAAGCCCAGACCACCAGCCTCAGGGGGTATGCAACGACTAGACTTGAGAACACACAGCCGATGGAAACGAGCTCTAATAGGCACTGTTAGCCAGGATTTCAACAGTAGAGCGACTGTGGCGAGGATGACGAAGACACGTACCCTTTCGATAAAGTCGGAGAAGAGGCCGCACTTCCCGATTTGACGCGAGCAAGCCCCCTTGGAAGATGAGCAGCAGAACTTCGACGGTCCGTCGAAGCACCTCTTTCCGCCGGCGAGTCCTCTCCGCTGCCGGTTTTCTCTTGTCCTGCACAAACGCATCGCGATCTATCTTGAGCGGTACTCTGCGCCCCTCGTTCTCCTCAAACACGCCCGAAGACAGCAATGGCGTGGAGGCTCCCGAGAAGGTCTCATTCCTGCCTCGCAACCCTTTGTGTAGCCTTGCTTTCGGTGCCGGAAGCCCCCTGAGGAAATGCTCATCGTCCGCCTCGGTGCCGCTGTCGCTGCCAGTAGTACCAGGGGTCGAGGCTGAGATCTGATCTGTCGTAGGAGCCGCTGCGTTTGGCCGGTAGATCAATCGATCGGACGGCTCGAGGAGCTCGAAATTCTGTCGGTGGTACGGATGGGGAGATCGGGAGAGAATCCTCAGCGCATTTGCATCTTCGCTGGCGGCGTTGTTGGCTGTGGGGGGGGTTGACGGTGGCTTGAGATGGTCGGCCATGTTAACTTTGGTAAGGTGTGCCGCCCCAGCGGCGCAACATGAAACGTGGAACTTTGCTGCTGGAATAGTTGTCCAAATTCACGAGAGAGTAGTTGACAACAGTATGCGCCAAATCACCAATTCACAGATTGGTCGTAAAGAATCACATGTTTAAGCGTCGGATATGTCGATTGCTGTCGGGAACAACCCTGTCGTAGCATTGAACATCATGTTCATATCACATGAAGATGGCTGGGATTGCCAGCAATCAACGGGCAGTTTGCGGCCGCGTGGCTTTGCTTTGCCAGGAACCGGACATAAACGCCCTGAAAGTGGAGCTGCCACGGCAGAGCCGCTGTCAGATAAGGGACATAAGCCACTGTGGCTTTTTAGACTTGGCCATCTTCAACGGCTCCATACATGACATCACCTCCCACATGCTAAACGTAAAAACCGTGAACAACAGTCAGCCATTTGTTCACGTTGACAAGACAGCGCCAAGAGCGCCAAGTGCTGTAATGAAAAGTTGTCCATAAGCAGCACAAGAAATGGACGACGTTCAAATGCCTACGAGCGGACATCCCTGTTCCCAGTTGCCCTCTACAGCACCCCAATAGCAACATTCTTCTACAGAATTTCATCTTTAGGAAAGCGACAGATATCCTCCCCAACTACATTAACCAACGCATCAAGTTACTAGTACAATAGTTGCACAACCTTCGTCATTGAGATCTATGAAATTGGGCACGCCGTGTGATCCTACTAAAAGGTTCAGATCTGATAAGGAGAGTCTGAGCAAAGTGCGAGTGGCCGCGGACATACCGCTGCACCACTCCTCAATAACTTGAAGCTGTTTTGATGGAAAATTATCTAAATTATTACAACCTTACCCGTAAGATTTACTGGGCAAGGTCATGGAAGAAGCGAAACACATTATCCGGGTCGTATTTCTCCTTGAGCTGTTGCAGCCGCGGCACGTTGCCACCCCACATCTGCTCCAGAGTCTCGTCTCCATGGGCGTAGCTCACGTAGGTCGCCAGGCCGCTGTAGCCCCCCGTGGCAGCAAAGGCCGCTCGCACTTGCATCGCCATTGCATCGCCCGCCTGTTCAGTTGCCGTCGAGTTCCAGCCGAACGAGATTCCTTGTGCGAGCGTCAGCGTCAGCGTCAGAAATGAAGAGATATTACAAATATGAATAAAAAAAGGGGGGTGGCTCACGTGTAACCCAACGAATCGCGCCAGGGGTAGGCAGTGGCATCGTCAGCAACCTGCGCCACGGCCTGCGGCGCAAAGATCTCAATCTCGACGCTGCTCCCTCTGCCGTCGGGGTACGCGGCATAAAAGTCGCTCATGTCTCTGAACACGTCCTGGTAGGTCGTGGATGACAGGTTGCGGAAGTTGGCGCCGTACCCCTTGATATGCACGGGCTCGCAGATCGGCACGCCGAGGCCGAAGGCGGCCGTGTTGGTGATCTTGTTCCAAGCCACCATTTCGACGGACACTTCTGTCGGGTTCAGGTTGTACAGGGGCGCGATGTACTTCTGCCCTTCTTCTTCAGGGCCGATCCAGACCCAGTTTATCAAGATTTGTGATTCCCCAATGGTGTCGTTCCACATGATGAAGGTGATAGTCGCCAGCTCCGCCGGCATGGTTCCTTGCAGAGACGCGAGGTAGTCAAAGTACGAGGCGTTTGCGGAGGCGGGCAGGATAAAGTGGGCATTCATCAGCTGCCCGCCGTTGATCAGGGGGCGGAGGTACGTGGCCGAGGTGATGAGGCCAAAGTTTGCAGCCGCGCCGCGAACGGCCCACCACAGGTCTGGATACGAGGTGTTGGAAACGGTGATCAGGTTACCGTCGGCAGTCACCATGCGGACGGAAAGAAGATTGTCAATGATGAGGCCGTGAAGACCCTGCCACCGGCCCACGCCGCCGCCGATGGTGGCGCCTACCATTCCTGGGTATGCGTATGATCCGATCGCTAAGCAGGAACATTGTTAACTTGGGGAAGGGGAGGGGAGGGGTGGGTTGCGAAGAATGGGATATGGGGGAAAGGGATACGTACGGACTTCAAACCCAGCTTCGTACACTGGGTCAACAACCGCTCCGAACCGGACACCCCCGCCGACCGTCACTGTGGCAGCTGCGGAATCGACGCTGACGCTGTTAAGCCCGGACAGGTCGATGGCTACACCGTTCTGCAGGGCTCCCAGGGTCACGCTGGACGAGTGTCGGCCGCCGGTACCCAGGAAGGGGAAGTTGTTGGATCTTGCGAGTTTCACCTATCCGTTGTGTAAGCATACGGGTAGCTGTTATTGGACCCCAGTCTGAGGAAACGTACAGCCTTGGCCACATCCGCGTCTGTTCCCGGGGTGATGGCAATGGAAAAGGTCGGCTCGTCGAAAGTATTCCAACGCTCCGTGGCATTCTCAAAAGCGGTCGAGTTAGGGAACTCTATCGTGGTGTGCGCATCCCAATTATTGCTAGGGTTTGTGAACACGGAGTAGATATCTGCTGGGTGCGCTGTCACGCTGCCTGAGAGCAGCCAGGCAGCCCCCAACGCCGCGTGCGAGAAACGCATTTTTAAGAGGGGGAGAGAATCCGCTAAAGAATCACTAAAGTCTGGTAAAGATGGCCCAGATGCGAAGCTAGCAAGAGCCCTTCAAGAAGTCGGGAAGTCCTTGGCTTATAAGCGTCAACGCCTAGCCCCCACGCTGCCAACCATCATGTCTTTCCCACTCGGCAGTCTTGTTTACATTAGCTTGAAGTCAGCCACGGTGCCTGACTGTAATCGTGATAGCTTGAATGCGGCGCGGCTGAGCCGGGTCGGCGTCAACTACCTACCCCCTGAGGTTGCGAATCCTATCATTTCACCACCCACACCACTGAAAGACTTATTTCCGATTATTGTGCCGCAGCACCGCGCGGAGGGGATCGGTCACAGCAAGAGGTTTACAGTCGCAACCATGCACATATCATGCGATCCTAGAAAACATGCCCACTGCTCACAACCAAGTGGAATCTAACCATGTGGAGCCCTAGGCAACCATATAATCGGATCAGGAGAGATGCAGCACTTTGCAATAATAGCAACATAATTACCTACCACGTATGTAAGGTACGGAGTACGGATACCAGGTTGCTGGATTCCTCAGAACCCACCAATCATCTTACATCCCCGAATCCCCGAGTCCCCGAGCATGCTACCGGGGCTAGTATCACCGAGTTCCCGACATTTCTTCTCCGTTTCCCAACATCGGCCCCGAAGTTCATGTTCATCTGTCTCAGCATCTGGACGGTAAGCTCGTTGAAGCCCCTCCCGAGAATAGAGGGAGGAGGTTGACAGAAGCCTTCCACATGGAGCATGACCCGGACCGAAGATTCCTCCGGGAAGAGATCTCCCCTCGCCGAAAACGTTCGCGACGGCGACAACGGCATTCGGGTATCCGACTCTTCGTTGAAGGGCTTCTACGGCTTCATGTTGAGAACGGCAAAAGACAAAACATGATACAAAGTCAAGCATAAAAAGATAGAACATAAGGACAAGCTCCGGCATGTAAACGCTCAGTTGTTCAGAGTAGCAGACTAGATAAACCATTTCTCCTCAAGCTAAACACAGTAATCTACAGCACAGCCACCATGGCAGAAGTCGTTAAAACCTCCCTCCCCGCGGCAGCGCCACCTAATACCTCGGTCTGGAAGTCCCTATCGCAATGGCTTCCCTCCCGCAACGCAGACTGCGATTACTGGTGGGCCCTGACCGGGGAGCACCTGGCCAGCATGCTTGACGCGGCTGGCTACACCGTCCAACGTCAATACGATGCCCTGTTGTTCCACTACCACTGATTGTAAGCCCCCCCTTTCTTTTTTTCCCCATAGCTATCAGCTAACAATGTTGTGTAAAGGTTCCATACATGGGCCCGAAGCCAGGTGCAGACGGGAGCCTCAAATGGCCCTCCCTTCTCGGCGTCGAGGGGTCCCCAATGGAGTACTCCTGGAAGTGGAACACCCCGACCAGCGACCCCGACGTCCGGTTCACCATGGAGGCGATCAACCAGTTTGCCGGGTCTGCCATGGACCCCCTGAACCAGACAGCGACTCGAGAGATGCTGCACCGCATCGCCGAGACGGTACCGACCATCGATCTCACCTGGGTGAACCACTTCTTTGCCACCCTTTACGACCACGACATTTCTGCGTACGTGGCCGAAGGCAAAAAAGGCGCGCACTTTACGACGACCGTCGTCAACGCGTCCGAGTTTCTGCCTCGGGGTCTCTCGATCAAGACGTATTTCGTGCCGCGCCGGCTGGGGCAGACCGAGGGGCAGATCCCGCTAGCATTGTGGGAGGAATCCCTGGCAAAACTGGACCCCGACAGCAAGGCCCGCCGGGTGCTGAACGAGTTCTTGGCGACCAATGCCGAAGGTCAACATCTCACCCCTTTGTAAGCCCCCCCCCTTTAACACTATTTTTTTTCTGATGGGGGTGTGTGTGTGTGTAGTATGTTGGCGGTAGATGACGTGGTGCCCGAAAAGAGTCGGCTCAAGTTCTACTTCCAGACGCCGCATACCAGCTTCGCGTCGGTCCGTACCATCATGACCCTAGGCGGGCTCCTTTCCGTTCCGGAGCAGCAGCTGCAGGACCTGCGGACCCTCATAGCCGCGGTTACCGGCCTGGAAGAGGACTACCCCGAAGCTGCAGAGGTGCCGTGCGCGCCCGAGTACGACCCGGCGGCCAAGGACAACTTCGTGGAGCTGCCGATCCTGCTGTCGGGCTACCTGTACTACTTCGACATCGCGCCGGGCGCCGCCGTGCCGGCGATCAAATTCTACACGCCCGTGCGGCGCTACGGCAGGGACGATCTGTCTCTGGTAAAGGCTACGACGGCCTGGATGGAGAGACACGGCAGGGGCGCCTACTGCGAACGGTACCTGTCCATGCTGCAGGGCCTGGCCAGCCACAGGAGGCTGGACGAGGGGAAAGGGCTGCAGACATATGTCAGCTGTCTGTTCAAGAAGGGCAGGGATGGCGTGCCGGGCGAGCTGGACATCACGTCGTATATCGGCCCCGAGGCGTTTGATCCCGCCCGGTTGAGGGGGGAGGAGGCAAAGGGGGTGGTTTCTAATGACCAGGGTGTATCGAATGGCACAGAGGCTATCGACGGTCACGCTTTGCATGAGCTACTACCGAGGGAGAAAGAGGTGGAAGTAACAGCATGATATTACTATACCAGGTGGACTTGGACGGGGAAGATTGCACACAACGTTCCTTTTAGTACTCTGAGGTACCTCGTAATTATGGGTCAAATAACAGTGGCCGCTGATGTGTGTGCAAGTTGAACATTTGCCAACTGGATAGTAATTACTGTGCTGTTGGTCTGAAGTGCGTGGATATTATGGAAGGAACGACGCTCACGGGCAGCCGAAGTTTCCCTTTTTTGTCGTTGGTTTTTGTTTTCTCCTGAACACAACTGTCGTGTGACTCTCTCTCAGTAAAACTAGAGCCCCATATATTTTTTCCAGGCAAAAGATACCATACCCATCATACAGGCGACGGTAACATAATTCACCTATGGAATTAGTCACTGAGATCATTTTCGATGCCGCAGTACTCGATAAAAATCACCAGATATAGTCAACAATGGATGGCCTCTACTGACCTCAGCCCGGACAACCCTTTGAAACACGACGTTGCGAACCTTTTGACTCTGTTTTTGGGCGAAGGTAGAATTTCTGTAATTCATCCCATCTATCCCCAGCCATCCCGAGCCCTGGATATTGTGTACAAATGCATGTTTAATATTCCCCATCCCTCACGGCATAGTCAGGCGCCATATCGCCGAGGTCCTCTTCCAGCACCTTCCCGTTCACCTTGTAAGGGACCACATCTAGCAGAACAAACACCATGCGCCCAGGCTTCTCCTCATCCAGGTTCTTCCACACGTGCATGCAGCCCCTATTGACACCTAACCACCACCACCACCACCACCATCAGCACTAGCTCCCGACTTCAGTTCGATGGGGAGCCTTACTCATATCACCAGGTAACATGATCTTACTCTCCCCAGAATCCAGCGTGAGCTGGAACCTGCCCTCAACGACAACGCCATAGTCGATGGACATGGCGCGGTGCGGAGGCGACTCGCAGCCGGGGGCAAAGTCGACCAACCTCACGACGCTGCCGTCGGGGACGTGGATGCCCGGCTCGTGATCTCTCGCGTACTTTAGGTCCTTGTCGTCGTTCATGTCGACCGGCGTCTCGGCGGTGCTGTAAATGATGTTGCCCACGCCCTTGCCTCCGGCGAGGACACGGTGATGGTCCCCGTTGTCGTCGACGACAAAAATGTCCTTGCCATCCTTGTCGTGAGACGAGATGAAGCGGCGCGAGGCGCGCAGGCCTGGCGCGGGGAAGCCGGTTAGGATTTTGGAAGACATTGTTTCTCTGAGTGTTCAGCACAACCGAGTTGAAGCTCGAAATTTGCTGAAAACTAATTACCTTTTTTTACATACATATAAGACCAGCAGGCCTTTTTCTAGGGGTGTATTGTGCGCCGTTTTTCCCATTCCCGGTCATGGTTCATGCAGAAGAACGTTTTGCATTTACCGTTCAGGGGGGGGTCCATCGGGGATGCAGGTAACGGGGAATGTAACCCCGGCCCGGCCGTCGGGTACGTGCTGCCCGGCTTACACCACCGATATGGGCACGGTGATACAATCCCGGTTAACCACGAAATCTGCTGGGAATACTGTGTTGTAGACGGGATATTCATGATGAGTTCCTTTGTGCAGATGATTATTTGTACACGACCAGATTCTGACTTTTCGGCCGATATAGTGACCACTAGCATACTCATCGGCCGAATCATCGAGGGCTTCGAGGTCTTTATGGCAAGGGCAAACCCGCTGTCCAGCCCCACTCGGCCGAGTACCATGTCCTCGATTAGCGAATCGACGTCGGGCGTTTCGGTCCCAAGACTGTCCTGGGGAGGACTGCAGATGGAACCTGACGAGGAGGCCGAGCTGAAAAAGCATATGTGGCTGATGCAGCTGCGGAAACTTCAGAGGGTCATCAAAAAGCTGAGCGTGACGACGACCGGGCCCCGAGACAGCGGCAACTCCACACACCTCATGATCCACCAGTGCATACATATGTGGTTGGCGCAGAAGGTAGAATGCTTGAAGGACTGTTACTGAGTCTACAATGCCACCGTGCCACCAGAATGGAGTAAGGTAGAGTTCCCGAGAGTACGATACATGCGGTGTTCAGCGGAGTTTTTTACACATTGCCACTACTAGACCCATAGATCTGGGGGGCGCAACGGTTGGCGGGGACTCCGGGGAAATCAATGCTGTTGGCTGCAATGAAGCGGAATTGGGTGAGAAACTCATTACCGGCTTTACTCCGGATGCCTAAGGTATATTCAATAAAACGAGAGGTTAAAGTTTCATATTAGTGAAGGGTTTCTGCGACTGGGACACAAGGGACTGAAAAGGAGGAAGGAACACGTACCACCCTGATGGAGGATAAATGGGCAACTACCTATTTGGGTAGGACAATTTTGCTCGGGTCAGGTCAAGCTCTTTATGAAGCATCATTCCTGGCTACGTGCTTTCAACTCAGGTACCGTAGTCAGTACCACAGTTTTCTCGAACATAGATCTACAGACCATAAAGTACATGTCATTCAAACCAGCCATTAACAACCCCTAACCCACTCCTTCTGCCTTACTGTACATAATGTACTTCAGTTGACGGACCGCGGTGGTGGAAGAGGGAAGAAATGATGAACCTGCAGAGATTGTATGCAATCGCGGTTCTCTCCAATTCATTCTTCATGTTAAGACCATTTCACTTGTAAACATCGGTCATGTATTATTACGTATATGTACCTTACCTTTACTTCGGACAAAACCAATCACATCACACGCAATAGAGCTTGGAGGACTTCTCCCAAACTCACAAAATGAAAAAAAGTATCACATTTGATAACGTATTCTTCTATCTAAAATCATCTCTGCCTCATTTGATCAATCATCAAACCTTGTCCTTTCTCAAGATGTTGAGATTGAATTGCTTGGTGAAAAGCCAGTCCTATATATAACTTATAGTCAGCATCAAACTCCACAGCGTTTGACAGTTATGAGTCATACCCAAAACGCCCGGGGTAGAAACATATCAACATATCTAACAAACGCCGAGCTCGCTCCCGTCCAGAGCCAAGCGCTCGGCTTTTTTCGTCTAACCTCTGCCACGACAGAGCGAGCGTACACTTCTGGGCGTGTGGTATTCGGTGTCCGGGTGACGTGATTCGCGAACGGCTCCTCCAGGGGTTTGTAGATTGAATCCTCGGGGAGCCGTCGGTTGTAATCACGTTTCAAGATGTTGGTCGACACCTCGCCGGAGATGATGTTTATCACCCTCACCCTACAAAACACCACCATTATCAGAATGAGAATCTACTAACAGACTTCTTCATCTCCTGTTTTGTTGTTGTTGGATATAGGGGGTAAAGGGGTTGATTTTACATACCCAAATGGTGCCAGTTCCACCCTCAAAGTATCCCCCCAATGATGTAAGGCAGCTTTGGATGCGTCGTAACTCGCTATAAAAACCCCATATTAACAACCCCCATGGATCATGGATATATGTTAGTGCTTGGGAAGGGGACTCGGAGGGAGAAACTTACACCCATAAACGTACGGCACGATGCCCCCGACACTCCCCATATTAACCACCCTGCCCTCCTGGCCCGCTTTGATGATGAGGGGATGGAAGATGTGGACCATCCGCATCGGCCCAAAGACGTTGACGGCGAACATCTTTTCGACTACTTTCACGTCCGTATCGGTCCCGGTCATTGTGTAGCATATCCCCCTATAACCCATTAAACCCCAAGGTCAAACATGGGAAAAGGAAGAGGGTGTTTGGGGGGGGGGGAAGGCTTACGCGCAGTTGACCAACACATCTAGACGACCACCCGTGACCTTGGAGATTTCATCTCGCAGGTTTTGGATGTCAGAGTCGCTGGTCACGTCCGCCGAGACAGCGTGGATGCCGGATTCGGAGGTGAGGTGGTCTCGCGGCTCGTGGGGGAGGAGTGTTGCAAACACCGTGTATCCGTGACGTCGGAACTCAGACGCGAGGGCATGTCCAATTCCGCCCTTCCCACAACTGGAGATTTGTTATCAGCCGGTTGACGAACGTTGAAAAGAGTTGGCGCGAGACTAACGTACCCGGTAACCAGAGCTGATTGATTTAGTGACCCTCCCATTTTACTGCTGCACGTAAGATCTTTCTTTTTGCTTCTCGTCTTTCTTCTCCTTGTTCAGAAGAAAAAGTTCAAGTTCTCAAAGTGACGTAGGAATCCCCATATGTCACTGCACCGAATAGTGATATGAGATCTAGAACATGGGACTTGTCGATGGTAAGGTAGGTACTTTTCTCGGTCGTCAAGTGCAGCGGTGAAGTCCGAATGCTACAGACTGCCGAACATGTAGATTCTTCATTCACCTTCCCAAACTAGGCTGACTTACTACTTAGTGTGGTGGCATCGGCAAATGGGCTTATCAGGAGGTGTGTGTAGTGGTAGTTGCGAGCCGACACCCGAAATACAAGCTAAGCACTCCCAGAAGATGAAGGATTCAGATCATCGGCAGGAAGATAAGAACGTTTCAGGTTCATTCACGATATGTTGGCGGCGATACGGGAAATGTTGCATGCTGGATGGCCGATACGGTGATGCCACCTCGGTCAATGACCCACTCGCCGGGTCTCGGCCGGCCCGATCCAGTCGCCTGAGGAACGATTGCCCTCGTTCCCCGGCATATGGGGCTAAGCGGTGATTAACTTGGCCTTTGGGGATTGATTGTATCAGGCATTTGCTATCTTTCACGTGCTATCAGAAAGCAGTGTTCGACGAACACCGTAACAGAGTGGGCATCTGGCCACCGACTGTGATCCTTCACACCCGTGTTCGGTGAATTGTAGCGGTTTCTACACCGCGGAGACTCCGAACTAGGAAGTTGTGATCGGTCAGGGGCAGTAAACAATGGATGCTACATTGGTTGGATTTCTCACAAGTTTTTGTCTCAACCCATCTGCCTCGATTCCATGACAGCGCTGTAACGCATGATACCCATCTTCCCTTCGCTATGGCGCCTATGATGATATCCCAAGGTCCGAGTGAGGGCTCAGGCTCGTCGAGCCCGGGCGCTTGGCCGCCGTCGCCCAAGCAGCCCCATGATCCAGAGCCGATAGCCATCTGCGGCCTTGGTAAGCCTCTCAAAAGCCTCACCTAACTTGGCTACCCATTTTACTGACTTTGCGCCAGCTTGCCGTCTACCTGGAGGTTCAACCTCCCCCCACAGGTTCTGGGACCTAATCTCTCAGGGCCGGTCTGCGCAATGCGACGTTCCCAGTTCTCGATTCAACGTCGATGGCTTCTATCACCCCCAAGGCCAGGACCGTCCCGGCAGCATGATGATGAAGGGCGGCTACTTTCTTGGAGAAGACGTCCGGCAATTCGAGAACAGCTTCTTTGGCATCAACAACCTCGAGGCAACGTACATGGATCCCCAGCAAAGAAAGCTGCTTGAGGTGGTGTTTGAGTGCCTTGAGAATGCCGGTATACCCCTTGACAAAGCCTCCGGGAGCAATACCGGCTGCTACGTGGGAAACTTTACCGTGGACTTTCAGGTGATGCAGCTGCGAGATTCAGATTAGTAGGTTTGCCTTCAAATTTAGCGACTGTACTTAGCTGACGAAGCGGCTAGTATGCACCATTACTCGGGAACTGGTCTGGGGACGACAATCCTGGCAAACCGGATTAGCCATGTGTTTAATCTTCTGGGGCCCAGGCAAGTTCCCATCAATGCCTGCCAATAGCAGAAACTAATTCTGTAGTCTGGTCCTCGACACCGCCTGTTCATCATCGCTGTACTGTCTGCACGTGGCATGTGCAGCACTGGAAAACTACGAGTGCGACGCGGCCATTGTCGCAGGCGCCAACCTTGTCCAGTCCGCCGAGCAACATATCGCCACCATGAAGGCCGGCGTTCTGTCGCCAACGTCGACGTGTCATACCTTCGACACCTCCGCAGACGGCTACGGACGAGCTGACGGAGTTGGCGCGTTGTACCTAAAGAGACTGCGCGATGCGATTGCCGACGGCGACCCGATTCGCAGTGTGATTCGAGGAAGTGCTGTGAATGCGTAAGCGCCTACCAGAACAACCCCTTATTTCTGATATCGTCTGCTAACTTGGTATGTCTTCAGAAATGGCCGAACATCGGGAATCAGTCTCCCCAGCGCCGATGGCCAGGAATTGGTAATCCGAAAAGCCATGGCCAAGGCAGGTCTTCAGCCGGACGGCATCGCCTACATAGAATGCCACGGTACAGGCACCAAAGTTGGCGATGCCATCGAGGTCGAGGCCTTGGCCCGTGTCTTTCAACGTGCAAACCAAGGTCCGCCTCTTGTGATTGGCGCGGTGAAGAGTAACGTTGGACACTCTGAGGCTGCAAGCGGTATTTCGAGCATCATCAAGACGACTCTGGCCCTTGAGCGCGGCCAGATTCCGCCAACACATGGCTTGAAGAACGTAAACCCAAAGCTCAAGATTGAAGAGCGCAACATTTCTATCCCGACGGAGCTGATAGCCTGGCCTGATGCTCCAGGTCGAGTGCGACGAGTTGGTGAGTGTTATCCATCAATCCCAACAATGGAAGGAACGAACAATGGCTAATTTATCGACCCCACAGGCATAAACTCGTTTGGATATGGAGGTGCGAACTCTCACGTCATTCTGGAGGAAGCTTCCAGAATCTCAGATCACTCTTTCCTGAACGGGCAGGAGCGTCTGGCAGCCGGCCAGTCCTCTATCGTGCTGCTCCTCTCAGCTGCATCCAAGCCTTCTTTGGAGGCTCGCGTTGCCGACTTTGCGAGCTTCGACTTTGGCGACACTGATCTCTCAGATCTCGCCTACACGTTAGCATCCAGACGTACCCAGTTCCCCGTGCGAGGTTATCTACTTGCTGGTCGTGGGGACAAGATCGCAGATGTGTTTAGTTCGAGGCCCCTTGTGACTTCTGCGAACCCATCAAACCCAACAAATGCTCCCTATGCCTTCGTCTTCACCGGACAAGGGTCACAATGGCCCGGCATGTGTCGCGAGCTTTTCGCCGAGTTCCCTGTCTTTCGGCACGCCGTGGCTGAGATGGACGCCACGCTCAAGACCCTCCCTCACGCGCCCGCGTGGTCATTGCAAGACGCCATCCTGGACACCGAGAGTCCAGACCTTATTCACCTGCCGGAGAGATCGCAGCCATGCTGCACGGCAATCCAGGTGGCTCTCATCCAGCTTCTCGCATCTTGGGACATTCTCCCCGCCGTAACTGTCGGCCACTCCTCCGGCGAGATCGCCGCAGCTTTTGCAGCTGGCCACATCTCTGCAGCTGAGGCCATTGTCATTGCTTACTACCGCGGTTATCTCGTCTCTGAGGTCCACCAAGACGGTGCTATGATGGCTGTTGGTCTATCTGAGTCCGCTGCGAGCGATGCGATTTCTCAGAACGGGCAAGACGGACAGCTCAGAGTCGCTTGCGTCAACTCCCCCGAAGGTGTTACTATATCCGGCGATAACGGCGCGATTGACCAGTTGCTTCAGGTCCTTGTGGACAAGAAAGTCTTTGCGAGAAAGCTAAAGACGGGTGGTCAGGCTTATCACTCTCACCACATGCTGGCAATTGGAGAGAAATACGAGGCCTTGCTTGACCAAGCCTTGCCGACCTTGGGTCCCTCGTTTCACTTGCAGGAAGGAGCCACATTCGTCTCCTCTGTCACAGAGGGCCTGAAGGCCTCTGGATTTTCGGGCAAGTACTGGCGCAGCAACCTCGAAGGCCAAGTGCGCTTTGCCCCGGCCATCGAGCACATCCAAAGTCGCTCGGACTACGTCTTCGTCGAGTTAGGCCCGCACTCGTCCCTCGAACTACCCATCAGACAGACCTTGGCGAAAACTGGTGTCTCGGGGACACAAGTCAAGTACGCAGCCCCAATTAAGCGGAACACCAATGCACTCCAAAGCGCCTTGAGCTTTGCCGGATCACTGTGGCTTCAAGGATGCAGCATAAACTGGACAAAAGTCAACGGGCTGCACGTTCCATCCAAGTCCTCAAAGTCCCTGTACCGCGTGGCGACCGACCTCCCGCCGTACCGGTTCAACTACGAGAACACGCTGTGGAACGAGTGCCGCGCCAGTATCGAACACGGTCAACGCAAAAACATCCGCCACGAGCTTCTGGGGTCTTTGATGCCAGGGGGCAACGGAAGGGATTTCATCTTCCGTAACATGCTCCGAGCGAAAGATGTCTCTTGGCTGAAAGACCACTGCCTTCGTGAGACGATCGTTTTCCCAGGCTCCGGCTATCTTGCCATGGCCATGGAAGCCGTTACGCAGGTGGCCGGCATCGACAGAGCCGCCAAGCCGTCATTCCGCTTCTCCAATGTTAATATCACAAACGCGCTGCCCCTGTCCACTGAAGCTCACTCCAAGTCGGAGGTGTTTACTTCGCTTCGCAGATCTAGCCTCACAAAGACAGCTGACTCGACTACGTGGTGGGACTTTAACATCTCTACCTTTGCTGGCGATGAAGCGACTCCTCATGCGACGGGTTCGGTTGCCGTCGAGGGCAGCAAGACTATTTTGACGTCCAAGTACCAGGCTCCCAAAGATTCGCTCGAGCCTAGCGCAAAGCGTACGTGGTACGAAAAGTTCGTTCAACAGGGGCTCAACTACGGCCCGACCTTTCAGACTATCAGCCAGTTTGAGACGCCACGCATGAAGTCGGGCTCATTCTGCGGTGCAAAAGCGCCCCTGCTCACAGTGTTTGGGGATCCGGCCACCTCGTACCCAGTGCATCCCATCACGCTCGACGCGTTGATGCAGTTGGCAGTGGTTTCGGCGGCAAATGGCACACCCAGGGACCTTCGGGCTGTCGTGCCTACCAGGTTGGTATCAGCGACCATAAATACGGCTGCAGTTCTTTCCCCGGCCGCAGAGTCCCAGATTAATACTTTCATCAAGAGCACTGGCTTTGGACCCATCGAGGCAGGGTGTGAACTCATTAGCGAAGATGGCGGAGTGGTCGTCCAATTTGACCAGGTCAGGCTAACCCCTTATTCGGCTGGAACGCAGGCTAGTGAGGAGAGCAAGCGGCATCCCGTCCTTCGGGTACTGTGGAAGCCCGACGCCTACGGCCTCGGCTTCATGTCAAGTCATGCTGCGGAAACGTTTATGCAGAAATTCGCTGATGAGGCCGACTCGCCTGTTGAGGACAAGTCGCTGATCAAGTTTGGAGGCATGATTGACCTGCTCGTGCACAAGGACCCATGCGCTCGCATCCTCGAGCTGGGCAATGAGTCCAACGATTTGACCTCGGCCATTTTGGACCTCTTGGCTTCCAAGAGCGACATGAAGCGCTTTGCGACTTACAGTACGGGCTCCGTTAGCGAGGACGGGTCGCTGTCAGGAGGTCTTGTTGACTTGGAGACTGGCCAGCGTTCCGAAAAGCCAAAGAGTCTGGAAAAGGGGGCATTTGACCTTGTACTGGTTCCATTTGCTGGGCCCTGGGCGACGAACAACTTGTCACAGATCAAGAACGTACTGGCCGAGGGGGCGACCATCCTCGCCCTATTCCCAGAACCTGAGAGTCAGGCGTTCATCGCGTCAAGTGGCCTGTCTTGCCTTAGTTGCTCTGTCGGCCAGGCCGCCCTCGTCATCGCGCGTCACGTGCCCAACTTCAAGTCGAACCTTGAAGCGTTGCACAAACACAAGTTCTTGATCGTCGAGCAGAGCAGATCAAGACTCGGTTCAGCTTTGGCGGATAACCTCAGGGGAGTCCAGGGCCACTGGGTTTTGCGTACCACGCTGCAAGACCTCACGCCGCATCACATTCCCAAGGGGACTATCGTCTTCAATCTTTGCGAAGTGGAGTCTCCTCTCCTCAGCACGATCTCAGACGAGGATATGCAGCGCGTGAAGTTCATGACGGACAGAGCAGCATCCCTGGTATGGGCCACTGGCGGAAATGTCCTCAAAGGAGCCAAGCCCGACTTCGCCCTCGTGTCCGGTTTGGCCAGGGCTGTAGGAATGGAGCAGCCTTCGCTCAAGTTCTACACGTATGACATTGACGAGCCGGAAGCAGATGTGCAAGCGACTGCTCAACATCTAGTTTCGGTCCTGAATCAGCAGCAGACGTCGAAACCAGACATGGAATTCGCCCAAATCGAGGGCGTTGTCCACGTCAGTCGTTTCACGCCAGACGACGGCGTGAACATGGCCTTCCGCAACAAACAGGGTCTTGAGCCTTCGACTCTGTCCCTATGCGATGCCAGAGACGTGCGGCTGACCATCGAGCGGGCTAGCCAGTTCGACACCGTCTTCTTCCGGCAGCAAGAAGCGCCGTCGTCAATTTCCCCCACCCATGTGCGTATCGAGGTTGCTTCGGTCGGCGTGAATGCCAAAGACTACTACGTTCTCGCGGGACGCGTCGACACGCCCGATGGTACCTGCCAGCTCGAATGCGCCGGGACCGTTGTACAGGTCGGCTCCGAGGTTACTGGCTTTTCCGTCGGTGACCGCGTCGTGGCGATGGCGCCTTCACACTTCCAGACCTACCAGACTCTGCCTGAATGGGCCTGCCACAAGCTTCTCGACACAGAGGCTTTCGACGTCTCCGCCACGCTGCCTCTGGTTTACTCCACCGCCATTTATGCCCTACACGACCGCGCTAGGATCCAAGCGGGAGAAACTATCTTGATCCATTCAGGGGCTGGAGGTGTTGGAATCGCGGCGATCCAATTGGCGCTGGCTGCTGGTGCCGAGGTAAGATGACCCGTTTCCTTTTCCTGTCGTTTTTGAAAGATATGCTAACCACGGGGGGTAGGTCTTCACCACAGTCTCGACAGAAGAGAAAAAGCGATACCTCATCGAAACCTTTGGTATCAAGCCCTCCAACATTTTCAGCTCTCGCGACACATCCTTCCTCGAGGGCGTCCTCAACGCCACCGCGGGTCACGGTGTGGATGTCATTCTCAACTCCCTGACGGGGGATCAACTCCATGCCACATGGAGATGCGCTGCTGATTTCGGCCGCTTTGTCGAGATTGGAAAGTTGGACCTTTCCACCGCCGGCCGCCTCGAGATGGACCAGTTCCTCAAGAACACAATTTTCACGGCTTTCGACCTCGGCAATCTCTACTTCACAGACAACAAGCAGCATCACGCTCTCTGGAATCGGCTGCTTGCTGAAACCATGTCCCTCTACCGCGAAGGAAAGATTGCCGCTTTCCCCTTGAAGGTCTTTGACGTTTCTGAGGCAGCGCAGGCCTACCGCTATTTCGCATCGCGGAGTCGAATCGGCAAGATTGCCATCAACCTCGAGAATGCCAACTCCCAGATCCGCGTCCAGCAACTGAAGCATGCGACTCGTTTCAGCGGCGACAAGAGTTACGTGATGGTCGGCTGCCTGGGCAGGCTAGGACGCACTCTTTGTCGGTGGATGATCAGTCGGGGCGCCAGGAAGTTTGCCTTCCTTGGCAGGTCTAGTATCAAGAAGGAGGCGGCACGGAGCCTGATCAGAGACCTCGAGGCGTTAGGGGGTGAGTGCTCTGTTGTCACTGGCGACGTCTGCAATGCAGCAGATGTGAATGCCGTCGTGGATGCAGCTGCTGGTATGAGTACTAGCGGTATTGGAGGTGTCGTGCAAGCTGCCATGGGGCTCAACGAGGCCATCTTTGCCGACATGCCCAACGCTTACTGGCACACGGGCATCGACCCCAAGGTCCATGGAACGTGGCACCTGTACAATGCACTGATGCGGTCTGACAGCAGCAAGCTTTACTTTTTCCTGATGACATCGTCTGTCTCGGGCAGTGTCGGCACGGCTACAGAGTGCAATTACTGCGCTGGAAATTATTTCCTAGACATCTTCGCCCGCTTCCTACGCAGCAAGGGTCTACCAGGCGTCTCGATTGGTCTGGGCATGATCTCCGAGGTGGGATATCTCCATGACAACCCGGAGATCGAGGCTCTTCTGCTGCGTAAAGGCATCCAGCCCATTGACGCCGATGAGCTCGTGCAGATTCTTGACCTCGCTCTGTCAAACACCAATACGCCACTGGGCAAGGGCATTCATCATCCGTATGACGAGCTGGCCGGGGCGCACATGCTAACTGGTCTTGAAGCCTCAGGGCTGCGGGAACTCCGTAAAAAGGGGTTCGAGGGGAACCACCCGGTCCTTGAAGATGCCCGCGCGGGTTTGTTGTCTAGCGCGCTGGGCGCCGATGCTGCAAATAATCGCTCGGGCCATAAAGATGGAAGCCTGCCTGCAGAGGTGGTCAAGGCTACAGAGGCAGGCGAGACGTTGGCGCAGGCGGTGCTGAACCACGTGCGAAAGAGGTTCTCGAATTTGGTACTGATGAAGTACGACACGGTGGACGTCAAGAAGCCGCTGGCCGAGTACGGCATGGATAGCATGATTGGTGCCGAGTTCAGGACCTGGCTTTATCAAAGTTTGAAGGCTGATGTGCCGTTGTCAATGTTGTTGGGCAAGACGTGCACGCTGGAGGCGTTGAGTGAGGTGGCCATGGCTGACAAGGGGAACGAGTGATAGACTGGATTGGGATGTTTCGTACACTTTTTCTGGAGTTTCCATGGGCAGACTGGAATTTTTCTTAGTTCTATACTTGTACGCATTTCTTGGTTATCTTTATGGGAAATTGATTCTCTGCTTCCCAAAGACTAAAGCAAACCGCACACCGTATCGATAACCTTATTCGTATGCCCCACTAACGGGATGCCCCGCGCCGAAAACCGCTGCTGACAGGCGTAAAACCTTCCCGTACCCTTTTCGCGGCAGGCAAATCTCTCTCGCCCTCTGTAACTGTATTGCTTGAGGCTTTTGTACGGATACGCTCATTCTTTGCATTTCTTCTGTTGTTGACAATCCCTGGCGACACACACTCTTTTCCCCGCCGATCTCGTTAATTACCGTTTCTGTGGCTTGGCCATGGCGTCTGCGTCTGCAATACCGATCCCAATAACGATAGTGACGGGGTTTTTAGGGAGTGGCAAGACGACGCTGATCTTGAACCTGGTGCGACAACTGCTCTCCTCAAACCCGGGTTACCGCCTAGCCCTTTTGAAGAATGAGTTTGGCGATGTGGCCGTTGACTCCCAGCTGGCTGCGTCGTCTGCGGTCTCGGGCGTGAGGGAGTTACTGAACGGGTGCATCTGCTGCAATCTTGTCGGACAACTCAGCGAAGCGCTGAAGGAGCTGTGTGAGGGGGAGGGGGAGGGGGAGGGGTTTGATGCAGAAAAGAGACCGAATAGAATCGTGGTGGAGACGAGCGGCAGTGCGTTCCCTGCCACTCTTGCGCTGGAGGTCAATCGCATCTCGAGGGAGACTGGGGGTGCGTATACGCTAGACGGGGTGGTGAGTGTCATCGACGTCGAGAACTGGCGGGGGTATGAAGACACCAGCTACACGGCTAGAATACAGGCGCGGTATACGGATCTGGTGGTGTTTAACAAGTGGGAGGGGTGTGACGAGAGGAGGTTCGATGAGTGTCTGGATAGACTGGGGGATTTGGAGCTGGATACGCCGACGGCGTGGGTCAAGAGTGATAGGGGGTGGGTGGATAAGGAGGTTGTGTTTGGGATTGATGGGGGGTTGGCGGGGGCGTTAACAGATGAGGGGGGTGAGGAGGGAGAGGGGAACGGGCATGAAGGAGGGCATACGCATGAGCATAAGCACGGCCATCAGAGCGAGGTTGAGGTTTTGTCGGTTGAACTAAAAGTAAAGGGAGAGGGATCAGAGGGAGAGGGGGGGGCGGTTAATGCGGATAAGTTGTTGGTGTTTCTGAAGAGCGCGCCAAAGGATGAGGTCTATCGGATCAAAGCGGTACTTACGGCGAACTCGACGGTGAGGAACTCGGACGAAGACGCAGATATACCTACGCCACCCCATCCAAGGGCAAGATACATACTTAACTGGGCTTTTGGGAGATGGACATTCACGCCAATGGGAGAGAACGTGGAGGAGCATGAGTCGACCAGAAACAAAGGTGCGCTGAAGATGACCATGATATTGGCCAGATATGAGAGTACCAAGTGGAAGAAGAAGCTAGAGGCAGGAGGACTGGTGGAGTTGGATGGGGAGGAGAAGGGGGAGTTGGTGGTTACCAAGATCAACTGATGACGGAAATGATGATAGAGCGTAGACGATGTGTTCTGGGGCGCTCGTGATGAAGAAAAAGGGATGTTTAGATCTGGGTATAGACATGAGAGATGGTTCTTCATGATATACGGAGTTCAGGCAGAGGAGTTACTTTGGGATAGAACTCGATATAGCGTGATGATATAGACAGAGTTCACAATTTGCGTACAACGACACGGCCTTCTTTCTAGCGAATTGATACGAACGCGACTAGGGAGTTGAGGGGGGGAATGGCCCTTCAAGAAGATGGGAGGCAGAAGATCGCAGCGAGTACATGGAGCATATTGGATTGTAGGCCTTCCATTGTCCAATGGCAAGATGGCCGAGCGGTCTAAGGCGCCAGACTCAAGCTTTCTAGTTTCTGAACCAAAATTTCAGCGCATTCTGGTCTCGCAAGAGGCGTGGGTTCAAATCCCACTCTTGTCACGTTCTCTCACATATCGACCAAAGGTTACTTTTTAGCTCGTATTCGAGTGCCCTTCGCCTTTCTTTTCCCTTTGCCGCTGCTGGTCGGTAGAGGCTTTTTAACAGGCTGATGATATAAAAGAACATGCGATCAGATGTCGACAAGATATAACTCAATTCGGTGCGTCACCTATGCATGGGTCAAATGCACGCTGACTGACCACATGATGGAGGAGTATAACGTCGTATGATCCTATGTCCAGCGATGTTATGTCGCTTTTAAGCCGTCTCGCATGCTTTATGTTGTATGCTGCGAGGTGCATCAGTCAGAAAGTCGGTCGGACGGCAGAAGACTCTGCAGCTGCAAGTTCATGACAATGACGATTATATTTTGGAGCCTCTCCGAAATTTCAACAGAAAGCAGGTAAGTCTTAGCAGCAGTGCTCAAGGTTGCACCGCAGTCTTGTGTCTTTTCCAGCCTCATCGACTTCCCGTGTGTTCGGTCCCGACTATCGTAGCTCGAGCGGGATGGACGAATCCGGATGCATAGCGATGGGACCCCGCATTGAACGTCAAATGTGCAAAAATAGAAGACCAATGAATTCGCAAACACATTGCACATCTCATCACTCCATCAGATCGGAGCGCATGGCGGAGCAGAATGTGGCGTCTGGCCAAGTTCTTTTTAGTTTACGTTTCAGAATGTATGCAACCACACTGAAGCTGAAAGATGATCCTCTACCGTGACGAGCGTGGTAAAGTGTGATTCACGATTCTTTTCCACAGTCGTATCATGTCAAGCAACGGATTGCCGGCACATTATCATCCAATACGAGCATGCATGGTGAGACATTCGAGTGGACGATGACGTCCTCACATCCACCGTCTTCTGCCACCGCCTGCTAAGATCAGGCGGAACCGTCTCCGTGAAACAACATTCTGCGCTGGCACTGCGCCGCCGCCTTGGCCGTCTTCCTATCCAGGTCTAGACAAGATTCGGCGCGATAAATTTTCAAGGCCCGGCGTTTTCCATCTCACCAGAAACCGGAAACGTCGAAATTATCCCAGCGGGCCGGCAGATACTCAATAGCCTGCATTAAGAACATGACGTCTTTGACGGCCATTCTTGACTTCTTGGACCAGAAAACACAAATGCAATTCATTTCTTCAAGCACTCGTGGCTGGACAACAACAGGCTGCCCAGGGAATCAAAACATTTGGCAGTCTGTTTGAGGTCGGGCGGTGCCGCTAAGAGGCCAATCCAAGACATATCTCAATCCGCGGATTGGACGCATGCGGCACGATTCACAGCACACTTTTGTGCATTGGCGCTCCACCGCCAGCCGATTGACTCTTATTCGACATGTTTGAGGTGCTGAGGTGGTGTTGTGAACGATACGAGACACCGCCCGCGCTGTTCCCAATCACAGTGTCGTCCACAAAACGGGCGGCTGAGGTTGCGTAAGCTAGCACAGTCCTTATCGGAGCTTTCTCTTCCCGCCGCCACGGAGCATCCATGGATTTACTATGTACAGCCACTGACAATGTTGACGAAGCGCTGGACTTATGAATAACTGTGAAAAGCAAAACAAACTGTGAATACGAGCATCGCAAACCGCACAGTCGTTTGAGAAATATCCGATCTTGCATTGTCCCAGCCAAGCCGATAAACCAGGCTGTTGGGTGGGAGGTTTTCTCCGACGCGGTTACTCCACCCTCGCTTGTGCAGTGGGATGTCCAACAAGTTCGAGACACCGACGGTACGTTTCGCTTCCGGCTTCGTTTCCAGAGCAGCACGGCAGGGTAAAGCCGCAGTGTTTTCCACGCTTGGTGGATCCTTTAATGGTTGGCCCTTGGCATGTGCAGGCCCGCTAAGCACCCCTGCCTTTCAGCGTCATGATCCCAGGGGAGCTGATGCCCCTCCACCTGCCAGGATACGAGAACCTTGATGCTGACTTCCTTTGATGGCCGGAACCTTAAATGTACGGCGAGCCCAAAAACCAGCCAGAGAGGTGCAGTTTTGCCCCAACTCTCGCTCCCCTCCTCGACTTCAAAGCTGAAAGACGGAAAGTTTGTGCGTTTGGGTTGGTTCTGTTGGAAAACGTGGGGAAGTCCAGAAGCGGTTCTCTAAAACACCACAGTCAGCTCCTTTCCCACACAACTGGTACACCAACTTTTTGTTGACTTTGGGCCTTCCCGGCTCTCACCTGGATTCCGCCCATCTGCCGCATATCCCACATTCGCTTACTGGGCTGAACTTGCCGCATTGTTATTTTCTTGTGGTTGGCTGAGGACTCGACTGATTCCTTACTTTGCATGAACGTGCAGCCCATTGCATTCTCTAGACCACGACGATCACCGACGCATATTCGCACATCAGGACGTAGAGTAAGGCACTAAACTAAGCCTTGTTAAGCCGTCTTGTCCTGAGGTCTGCAGCAAAGCAGCCAAGCCCCACTCGGTGGCATACCGACTTCATCCACACACTCGGGAAACCCACACCACATTCTGCCGTTGTTTGCCAAATATACTAGGCTCTCCGCCCAACCCCCTCTCCTACAGCCTGCCATGGCACCCCACAAACTACCGTTCCTCGAGGAGGAGAAGACTCTCCCAACAGCTCGGGACTCCAAGCAACGCCAGTCGACACTTCCCCAGGACCAACAACGCCGGACCCCAACCGAGAAGAAGAAGATGGCGTGTGCCCGACGGACGTTGCTCGCAGTGTCGTTATGTCTGCTGGTGTTGCTAGGTCTAGCCTCGGCTGCCAGGTCACCGAAGGCAACGCCTTGCCATGAGGGGAACAAGGTGCCGGTGCCGGAGCAGAAGGCTGTGGTGGAATCGGAGCCGTCCTCTTTCTCGGCGTTGCTGAACGCGGCCTCGCCCGAGGTTCTTCACGACCTACTACACAAGTACTTCCCGGAGCGGTTCCAGCACGGAGTATGGTCCTCGGAGCACCAGGCCCTCGATGCTGTCCACCGTGACAACCCGCCTCTTGCGACTTCGCTCGCCCGCCTGGCGAGGCGCCAGGACGGAAACTCGAACTCGACGACAAGCGCAGCACCGACGACGAGCCCGAACTCCCCGACTTCTTCTTCAAACTCTCCCACAACACCCAGCACATCCGCCACTAACTCTCCTACCTCTGCTGCATCCACAACAGCGAACCCCCAGACAACACCGTCTTCTGCTACCCCTTCTACATCGAACACCCCAAACACCTCTTCTGGTACGTCTACCTCAATAAGTCCAGCTGGGACTACTTCCCTTCCTTCCTCTTCTGTTGTGGTGCCGGGGACGACTCCAGGATCTTCCTCTACGGTCCTCGGGTCAGCTTCTTCTGCTTCTCCTACTGCCATACCATCATCATCCTCTACGTCTCGGTTGGTGCCATCCTCCTCGGTTAATGGAGGTAAGGCTCTCGTTGCGCGTTTTTGATTTGGTCTTTTGGTCCTTTTTTGGTGTTTTGCGTTATTCAGTTAGGTCCTAGTCTTTGAACCGTGCTAACGTAAAGACAGGGACGACTTTGGTCACAGCCACATCGGACAACAACACACCGACGTCTCGCTCTTCGAAGTTGGTGACGCAGACGTTCACTTCCACTAGCAATGGAGCGGTCGTTATTGTCACGGCAACCACCATGGTCGGTGCTAATCCGACCGATGCGTCGGGATCAGCCACGACCAAAGCACCCGGAAGCCTTCAAACAGGGGCAGCATCAGGACAGCGGAACAGTGGTGGCATGGCCTTGGGAGGAGTATTGATGGGAGCAGCGGTAGCGATGCTGGTATAACCAAGGGGGGTTGGAAAGGAACCCCTTTTCTTTCGTTCTTCTTTTTGTCTTAGGTTGACCTATCAGATTGGGTTTGGTTTGGCTTTGGTTTGGTTTCATAATACATTCCTTTGCATAGCGCCGGTTTTTTTTCCCCCCCTTAGGTTCTTTCTTTTTGGCACCGGCAATATGTTGCGCTAACATTAACATTCCTTTACGTCGGTATATATGTAATTTGGTTTGGACATTGGCATTGGGGGAAAATAGACTGACAGGACAGGACAACAAGAAAGAATAAGGTGGCAATGGCGCTTGGGCGGTCCGGTTTAACATTAACAAGAGATAAATAATTGTGGGAAAGACTGGAAATAGATTGCCCACCACACGGGTCCGTTCAAGGGGGAAAATAATAAACAAAACAAAGGCTGTGATGAACACCAGCAACAGCAAATCATCAATGGATATAGGAAGTTGTAATTTAACAGATAGAATAAAGTAACCAACAAACAAGAGTACTACAGAATCACGGCTGTCTTATCTATCTACTACAGAGGACCAATAACTAGGCAATCAAATCATGGTCAGGAGGTAGAGAATGGGAGGGAATATAAGATAAGAAACAAAACGCGTTAAGGTATCTTGATTTCGCTTTCGCTTGGTAATACAGTTGAAGTAAGTACAGTACATATGCCGCCCATGGCAGCCCTTCCTAGATATTGTCTCTCACTCCCAGTCCTGTAGGTTGTAAAGAGATCCGACCGCCCCCTCTGTTTAGACATAGACAAAGAAGCCACTCCATAAAGACAACATCCCAAAATCCCCAGTTGACCTGACCCTTTGACGTTATTAACCGGGTCCGATCTTGGGCATGTCATGATGCTCGCTGAGCCGTGACAGATGTGTATTCAGCTCTTCGATCCTCTGCCTATGCGACTTCAGCAGCGTGGACCGTACTTTTTCGGATCGAGCTAGCTCTTGTAACTACACCACACACGTTAGCATCACCCTTAGGGACATGATGGGGGGGCAGTTGGGGGGGGGGGGGACGTACTCGTTTCCGGCGATTTTCTGCGAACCGCCGCTCTGCGTCCGTCTTGTACTTCTTCTCCCCATCCCCCACCTCCTTGAGATCTTCTTCTTTCTCCTCTCGTCGGAGCTGGTCGTACTCCTCCTCCTCCTCCTCGTCATTTTGGGGGTCGTCGGACCGTGATGATAATCGTGGGCGTCTGGCTGCTACGGAAGTGTTGGAGTCTGGGTCGCGAGAGGTGTTGGTGGTAGGTTGCGTTCGGGAGAGGGCGCGCTCGACTTCTTCTTCACTGCGAGATCGTTCCTTCTTTTTGGACTTGTCCTTCTTCTTCTTCTTCTCAATTTTAATACTGGAGCTGGCGCCTTTGAGTTTCAATGGGCCGCGGGCGACGGAGGTGTATTCGTCTGAGGGCATCTTCCCTCAAGTTGGTGACTTGCGGATCGTTGACTGAGGTGTATGGTGACGGTGACGATGGTGATGGTGGTGGTGGTGGTGGTGGTGGTGTTGTTGTCGTTATCGTTATCGTTATCGTGGGGGGGGACTTTGCAATGGTGTTGAAGCGACAAAGAGCGGGGCAGTGGCTGGCACCTGTCAAAGTTTGGGATCCTGGTGGAAAGTGAAAACGGGTGGCTGAAGAAATGAGCGGGTCCAGAAAAGTGAAATTGACCAGCCACACGCACCACCCAAAATTTGCAGCCCCACCATTGCCAGGAAAAAAAAAACCCCGTATAAATTGTCGCCAAATCTTTTTCTGCTTTCGACTTTTCCTCTTTTTCTTTTCCAGATCAAAAAGTATAACGAAGTTGCCACGACCTTCACTAGCATTCTACGGTGTCGAGTTGCCTGACCTCTATGAGGTCGTACTTCGGAGATGAAAGAATTCGTTCCTTGATAGGAAGTCTCTTACCCCAGGGGAAACCCGGATGGGCAAGAGGTGCTGATAGATTGGAGACATATCTTTGTGCGAACTTGGGGATTTTTACTAAGAACGGATCTTGTATCTGTCTCTGTTGGCGCTTGCGGTGAGGTGCGGCGGCTGCTGCTGCTGCCGTGACTCTTCAGCTTGCTGCCTCTGGCATTTTGTGCACATTCGTACGCGCTCGCAACCAATGATTTGCTGGGATCGCGTTCTGCTGTCTGCTTCACCCAGCTGCAGAAGAGCTCACCAATGCCGCATTCTGCATCTGGTGACAGATCAGAGCCAGCTGCCTTGAATATCGCATATGTGTGTTCGCTGCATGCGGCACGTCCTCGGTCAATGAGGCTCGTTCGTTGCTCGAACGATGACCACACATTCGCGTATCACGGCTACTGGAGTTGAGACTGTGTTCTTATTGTCTGCTTCACCAATTGAACACATAAATTTGTAATGTAAACCTTTAGCCTCATCACTGCCGCTTCCATTGACGACCGTGCCTAACGGTTTTTTTTTAATGGCGTCTCGTCTTATGGCCCAGCGCTTCGGTTGCTAACAGCCGAGCAGTTGGTGAGGAGCGTCACTGTTAGCTCTAGCGACAAGAAAAGTCCGTGCGGAAAGCGGTCAGTCAAGACTTTTGGTAGGGTCCTCCGTAATCTTAACTCATTCGCTGCCTCCCATTCTGCTACTATTTTGTCGTTGATTCTCGTACACAGTCTCCAATACCCGGGTATGACCTGAAGCCAGAATATTTTGAACGTGATCCAATCTGCTCCATTTCCATCAGGCCCCATCACATCTCGCACAGCCTCATCTGGTGTGTACACCTTATTGCGGCAGATGTGTCAGATTTAAGGGGTTTTAATGGTGCTTCATTGAAGTGAGCAATTGCTCTGTTCTTCTCTTATGTGTGTGTTGTTTGGGCCTAAGTCTTGGGAGCTGAAACAGGATGTGTTTGCTAAAATACATCACGTGATTCTCCACGTGCCCCCTTTTTGAGTGACTCCAATCTAACAAGATGATCTCCTTGGTCGGATGCGGTTGGATGCAGAGAAGCAGAAAGCCAATAGATGCCGACCACACACTACCGCCTTGCAGTTGACCTTGCGCTCTGCTGTGCGCTACGGCAGCCACAATGCACTGCCAAATAATTCAAATGTCCCACCAGGAAATCTCGACACATAAGTGCCTCTCGGCCTTTCCAATGTTTCCTGGCAGAACGTCAGCTATCATCAGTAATGAGGCTTTGAGGCTTTAGGAACGGCTGCACGATGCAAAACTGAGGCGCGCTTGATGAACTGAGATGGAGTTCTTGGCGGAGAGCTGAGTTGACTTGGCTGCGTTAAGTACATGGCCAGTCTGACTCTAGAGGGCTAAAATCAGGCCTGACCTCCGGCCCGGCCGTTATCCAACAGCTATACACACTCGCAAAAAAGCTGCTGACTGCCTCAAGGAATACCACGGTTTCGTCTCAAATATTGTTATATTTCGTTTAAATGGGTTGAAACACTTTCCCTGTATATCCCTCTAAATCCTTTTGTCTTGAGGAACAAATATCCTCTGGCATTTCTCTCACATCTCTTCTTACCAGTCCCAGAAGCCCGCCTCATTGATCGTCGCCCCACCCAGCCCTTCCCGCTGCTTTCCTTCTGCGACTATATTTTCCAGCATATTATTGCCTACGATGTCCCCCTCTCGTGCCTTAGAAAGAACCATAATACTGTCTAGCGATAAGTACCGCCAGAGCTATACGTACAGGCTGTAAGGGTCGCACTGGCTCGGGACTGGCTCTCCATTGACCATCGTCCCCCAAAGTTCCAGTGCCACACGGCCCAACATCGGGCTTTGCACTTTACCGCGTACTTTCAGCGAGACGAGAAAAAGCTAAATCTCGCGCTAGTGAAGCCGCCCAGCCATCCCATATTTCTCATATTTTGAGTCCTGTTCTGTTCTCGCGGATCGGTTGTTTGCTTTTTGCGAGACATGTTCATCGACTCTGCCATGATTTCTCGAGCCAATCCGGCTTAGCGGTCCCACAATCTCCTTCTTGCGGATATTTTAAGCGATTTGGCTGCAGATGGTGGCAGATGATCTACCATTAGCTTTTTCTCGTCTCGCTGAAAGTAAGCGGTATTTTGGTGCTTATTGGCATTCAAGCACAGAGCCTTGTCGGCTTTCTAGACAAAAGTACAACTTCCACCTAAGACATTAGATACGATTTTGCGTGATCACATTAGGCTGGGCAGGTTGCATATGGAAGTTCCAGCACAGTCGGGCGAGCCTAGTGAAGCAGGCTGGGGAAAACGAACGCCCCCAAGTTCCAGATTGGCCCAGATTGTCTATTTTTGGTCACAACTGACGGCCGAACACTGGCGACCTTCCACGGGGCCCAGACGTTGTTGGGGCAGGCGACCATGTGGTTGGTGTGTTCCATGGTTTGTGAGCGAGGCAAAGGACGGCCGTCCGGCGGTTAGCTAAAAATAACGAAACTTGAAAGCCGTGGCTCATAGCTTCCATGTTTTTTTATGACATTGAGAGAAGGCACACGGGCCAATACTATCATATTTATATAGAGGACAGGTGGACCTTAGATGTTAGAAAATACCAGACCATTCTTCCCGGCATTGTTGAGCACCAGGTTGGTGCTCAGTCTTCTTCTTTTTCTTGTTGTTGTTTGTGGTTGTTTTAAACTTGAGCCAAACTATATTGACAGGCTATCCTACACATATGCTCGACTTCGACTCGAACTATTTCAATCCACGCGCCATCTAGACTGTGGCCCTGCAGTTCGAGCTCTTTATGCTATGTTAGCCTGTGCCGATAATCTCCTTTTCTCTCCAATTGACTAATTCCCCCGTAGTTGCGGAACCGACGACACCATGGTGACAGAAGAGATCGAAATCTGCGAGAAATGCGAGGAGATGCCAGGGGATGTGAAGTGCTCCTGTGGAGCTCGCTATTGTGAGAGGTGCTTTACAACAAAGCACCTCGCTCGCAACCCGAAGCACCGACGAGGGGGAACCACCAAAACCGACAAAGCCTGGGCTTGGGTCTCTGGGGCGTATGCCACCTTCACTGACAGC
Source organism: Diplogelasinospora grovesii (assembly GCA_033297225.1). Classification (NCBI taxonomy): domain Eukaryota; kingdom Fungi; phylum Ascomycota; class Sordariomycetes; order Sordariales; family Diplogelasinosporaceae; genus Diplogelasinospora; species Diplogelasinospora grovesii. The sequence continues at coordinate 6,016 of MU853893.1, read as the reverse complement.
GCGTCGAGAGCGACGCATTTCGAGCACGAGGAAGCGACGAAATGGTTCGGGCTTCACATCCAGAAAGTTGGAACGGATCGTGTGACAAGACTCGTGGAAACTCCTCGGTTCTCCCGCTTGGTCGAAGCGTCGGTATACCACAAGACGAATAGTCCTCACCGACAATTCCCTAGTATTACGTCGTTTGTTGGAGAAACTGGTGCTGGGAAGTCCACCCTGAGTATGTACTAACGCTCGTTGATACACCAGTGATACATGTGCTAATCTGGCTACAGTCCGTTCCTTGATACACAACGCCGCCAAGTGGGACATGTTCGACAACTTGGAGGCGCCAGTGCCGGGGGCGCAAACAGGCATGTCCGCCTGCCTTCCTACCACTGGCGAAGTCAACCTCTACCTCGACCCTGACACTTTCGGCACTGCAGTACCACACTTCTTGGCGGACTGCGAGGGTATGCTCGGTGGCGAGCCCGCCGCTGCACAGCATCAGAAAGATTGGTCTAAGCATGGCAGGCGATACCTGCTGGAGTCGAAGGATGGGAAGCAGATTGACCGCAATACTGCCGTTATGACCATCTACCCGCGCTTCCTCTATATCTTCAGCGATGTCATCTGCATGGTCACTAGAAACCAAAAAGCCTGGGCTGATGGCGGTTAAATTGCTTGAGTGGAGTCTGGTCGGTGCCCACAACACGGTCAACCAGTCTGCTCTGCCCGCGCTGATCATCGTCCTTAATGGCCCTACCATTGAGAACGAGGCGTGGATCTCTGACGACCATGACGCCGCAACGAGAGATTTCTTCATGGCCGTCGAACAGGAGATCAACGAGAACGCCACTTTGAGGGAAATGGCAAAGAAGGTATGACAATCATAGTTTATATCAATCACTTCGACGTAAATGCTGAACCAATGCTGATGAGTCACGCAGCACGGTGACAAGACCATGAGAGAGTTATTGCTCAGGAACTTCTCGACTGTCTATGTGCACTATATCCCCTTGAATGGTTTCAAAAGCCTGGGGAATTCTGGAGTCATCATGCCGCAGATTGAACGGCTTGCACGGCGAATCTGGAACGATGCCAAGCGAGTTCAGAACGAACGTGCGGATACCTGGTCTCTCTTTGACGCGAAACAACTGGGCATTGCCTTCGACTACGCCTTCAAGCACCTCGCATCGGGAAGCGACGAGCCGTTTGACTTCAGCCAATGCCGACAGCAGATGTCACTGCCCGCGACCGTGGAGGGTCACTTCGCAGAATTTCTCGGCCGGTGTATGTATAACAGCGTGCATGAGAATTTTGACGTTGCTGCCGCGGTCATGGGGTCCTGTATCGTGCGACACTCGCTGAAGTCGGAACGGTCAGGTTAGTAGACTGCATTCCCAATAATAAGCCACGTCTGCATACCCTAATTAGGTCTGACACTTTCCTAGACCTTCTCCACCCTTCGGTTGTGTTCAACAAAGAGGTCAAAGAGACATGCCGTCGAGCCTTGGACCAGTTTCTTAGCAACAGCCAGCCGTGCGCATACGTCCACTCGGAGACTGGCGAAAAATGCGTCAACACCAAAACCGGACACGCCAAGGGACACCAAGCCGCGGGAGGGTACTTCCTTGCGGAGGGGAACTTCATGGACGGAGACTTTGATGCCGACACATCTCTGGGGCTGATTGACAGCCGCGTCGTTGACACCCTTAAGGCAATCAATGAGAATGTAGACTCAAACAGGGAGGCAAGACGCCAGTACGCCGCTGCCCTACACAGATCCCGCCTCAAATCCTTCCCGAACCAGTCATTTTGGAAGGAGTCATTTACTCTCCAGTGGCTCAACCTCTTCAACAAGGGATTTGGGCACATATTCGGCGCCCAGTTGACTATCAGGGCCAGGGTGTGCTACGCATGCCTTTTCGGGCGTCCAGAATACACCCTGCCCTGTGGTCATGTTATCTGCTTCGGCTGCCTTCGAGAGTTCGACCAATCCTCTCCGGACGAAAAGTACCCCGGCATTGCTGTGCATAAGGTTTGTGTACTTTGTGCCTCGACGGACGAGAAGGAAGGCACATGGCCGTACAGAATAGAGTACTGCCCAGACCTGAGTGGCATCCGCGTACTCTCTCTGGATGGTGGTGGCGTGCGGGGAATCACTCAGCTGGCCATCGTTCAACGTCTTGAGCAATTCGTCAATCTTGACATGCCATCCGGGGAGTTTTTTGACCTCATGGTTGGGACCAGTGCCAGTAAGTCAAGTTCAACCTTCTTCCTCTCAGGTTTTCCTCTGCTAAGCCTTATATAGGTGGATTGATTTCACTTGGCCTTGGCGTTCACAACCTCAGCGTCGAACAATGCATTCTGCACTTCAAACGGTTATGCCAGAATGGCTTTCGCCAGCGGCTATTGAGTAAAACGAGATTGATTGGCTGGTTCGTGAGGCTATTCGTCCCCTCAATTTACGAGACAGAGCCTCTTGAAGAGTCCATGAAGCACATCTTTAGAGAAAAGCAGTTGTTTGGGCACCGCGAAAATGCCTCACGGGTTGCAGTAACCACAACTGTGGATTCCGAGTTCCGTTTGCTCGCCAACTACAATTGGGGAGACGGAAAGCGATACCTCAACTCGAACATCTACACCTGGCACGCGTATGTCATCCCTCCACTGCCTGTTGTGCGACTCTGACGCCAGCAACTGACCGTGATGTCTGTCTAGCGCACGATGCACCTCTGCAGCCCCAATATATTTTGAGCCATCTTGGCATGATGGCGCCCACTGTCGGGATGGCGGGCTGAGGGAAAACAACCCAGTACAAATTGCTGTGAACGAAGCTAGAACTATCTGGGGCTCTGAGGCAGTCTTCGACATGATTCTCTCCCTCGGCTGCGGGCAGGCGCGGCATCCTCAGAGGCAACCGAGTTCGAAAAATTTTTGGTTGACCGATCTGTTAACGACGTTGATTAAGACTATGAACGGCGAAGCGGCCTGGCGAAAGTTCGAGGAGAATGTTGGCCAACCACTGCGCGACCGATGCGATCGACTAAATGTCCACTTTTCAGACAACACTGAGCCAGAACTTGATGACGTTGGTGCAATCGGTTGGATGGAAAAATTGGCAGAATCTTTCAGCTTTCACTACCAGATTCCTCAAGGCCCCTTCTCGCCTGTCTTCGGGCCCGTCAGCCACAACTCACTGGAGGTTCTCGCCGACAGACTTAGGGCGTCGCTCTACTTCTTCGAACTGAGGTCATTGACTCAACAGGACGATGTCTTCATCGTCAAGGGTTGGATTTGTTGCCGCCTTCGTCCAGACAAAAAATCTTATAAGAGCCTCATTGAGGGGACTTCTCATTTCCAAGTCAAGGGCCCGGGTCAGACCGTCACAATTCCTTCGTTGCAGGAGGGGGAGAGGCTCAAGCTAGATGTCTCTTTTCAGCAGCAGGCATCGAGAAACTCCGAGCCTATCCGGATCGATGTCAAGTTTGATCATGACTATTTAGTCACCATCAGCGGATTTCCGATGACATTGAAGGCAAGTTCCCGGGGTTACTTGCTCCCGTAGAATTTACTAACGCAAACTACCATCAGATGTTAGAGACATACTGGGAGACGAAATAGTTTGGGACACCTGAGAGGCACAATTGGGAGTGCTTGTATGTAGCCTGGGGTGGAATGGTCTTTGGTGCGCATTTCGGTGGTTTCGTTCAAAGATTCTGTTGGAGGATCACGTGCCAGGCTGGGCCTGTGCGCCTTGGTAATTAGGCTAACACTCACTTCGGATGACTCCTTTTCTTCTCTTCTTCTCTCCCCTTCTTCCTCGCCTTCGCAGATAGTCAATCCAACTACGTCGCCCCAACAAGAACCAATGCCTTGAGGAGCGAAAGGCTTCTTTTTCCCCGCCCTCTCTCTCACCCTACAAGCCTTAATTCACAGGCCACAGCACCGCCACGCTTATAAATCCCCATACCACATTTTATGGACGCCTCATCAAGTCAAGTATATAAGCCTCAAGAGAGGCCACACTCTTCAAGCCTCCATAACGCCACAAGCTGTGAGTCAAAGAGCTACGTATATATATATCTCGAGGGAGCTGTCTGGCACACATACTCTTGTTCTGTGGGGCTTAAACGGCTAAACTCCGGATACGCTCCTCGGCAAAAATACGGCCTGGCCCCCTACTTGCGCGCCACGTGCGCGCGTTTGCGCGCTTCCTCGGCATCGCTTCCGAAATTAAGCTCGGGTCACATAACGAACCGTGCGAGATACCTACACCACAACCTCTTCACCTGGATCCCCACGCCACTTTATCTTAGTTCTGTGCCACAGCGCCTGCGCCACGCAAGCGGTACAGCGGGGTGACTACTGGCTGGAGTAGATGTTCATGTTCACGTTGGTGTGAGCTATATACCGACATACGTTCCTTGGTGATGCCCGCAAGCAGAGTTATGCTATTGTCTCATGTTCATCTCACCACATTCTCTATCCAAAGAGCCCACCCACCTACCCACCCGTTTGGCTTTAGTATGTTTAGAGTTGATTGAACGAGACTGTTCTCGACTGGCGGCTTTGCTGCGATTGACTTCGACTGGAATCTAGTTGCAGCGATGTATGTCTCAGGGTCTGATACATAATAATGTCCTTCCCATTCCATCGAGCACTACATAGTACGAGTCAAGCGATTCTCATCTGCGCTCCATCCAGAGCAGCTCGAGGGTATCATGTTCGTTTTCCCTGGTATATATATACATGCGGTTGTCGCCCATGAACTGTGGACCGAGAGTTTTCTCTGCCCATACTCTCTCCTGCACTTAACCCAGTCACTCGTTTAGCTAAGAGCTCAGTCTTCTTTTATATCTTTACCGTATTTTAGTTCTACTCCTCTGCCCCAAATCTTGGTAAATCATCCGCAAGATGAGGTTCGTCAGATATGCCCATCTCCCACCCCCCCAACGATGGCCAACACTTACATGATGTAGGGATCTAATAACATCAACCTTCCTCTCCTGCAACCCCATCCCAACAGTACATGTGTACACGACGACATACTGCGTCACTTATCCGGCAGCCTGCCCGACTTCCGAATGGATGGCCACGTATACTGTCGTTCAGCAGTGCACAGGCAATCCGGCCGAACACAAGACCACAGACGGCATGCCGCCGAATTTTATAGTCAGCACGGTCACCTGCCCCGTCTGCGAGCACAAGACGCAGACCATCACTTGCCCGAATGCCATGGCTACCGTCCAGGGGGTGGTGGTGAAGGGGAATGGTGTTACTGCTACTGTCGCCCCTACTCCTACTCCGCGCGTTACTGAGTCTGGTTCAGGAACAGGCCGGGGCTCGGGCTCGGGCTCTGGACAGGGGGTTGGATCTGGGCAGGGAGTTGGATCTAGGGCTGGGGTTGGGACTGGTCCTGCAGCAGCAACGGGAGGTGTTTCCGGCGACGAGAATGGCGGCGGCGGTGGAGGTAGTGGTGTAGGAGGAGGTGGTGGAAGTGGTAGTGTAACTCCTGGCACGACATTGACAGCTACGGGGGCCGCAAAGCAGACGACATATGTCACTGCTGGCGCACCACGGCTACCTCTAAAGAAGCGTCTCGTCGCGGCAGTTGCTGCAGTTGCTGCTGCAGTTGCTTTTACTGCTGGGGATTTCCTGTTGGAATAAGGGGGCCAAACTCAAAATAATATGCCGTGTAGAGGATGGTGTCAGCTTCAGCCAGAATTAATAGCATTCTAATCGGGGGTTCATGGTTATGGTTATGGGACGGTGTTACATTTATAAATGTGTGTGTGTTTCATACGACACACTCACTCTCTTGCCATTGCCATGCAGAGACCACAAGAACCCAAACATGCATTCAGGACACTGGTGTTTTGCCGATCTTATCTCTCCGCTGATAATTAAGAGACGTAATATCGGCACCATAGGTCTTCTACGGTGCGTCATACATATCCCTAACCCTGGGAAAATTCCTCCTCACCGCCTAATGCACCAATTCATAGAAAAAGCAATTTTTTGTAGCGACTTA
>MU853892.1:0-107646 GCA_033297225.1 Diplogelasinospora grovesii | reverse complement strand
TCATCTATTTTGGCTGCAATTTGCTTGTGTAGTGGATGGTGGTGTGTTGGGTGGGCTGGTTTTGCGGTGCGCTTTTTTTTTTGGCCGGGGTGGCAGCGACGTCTCGCACGAGGGATTTGGGGATTCCCCGGCTGTCCGGCTCGACGATCGACAGCCCTTCCACATCATCACGGTGGATCTGACGTCCAAGATGAGATCAAGATCTGGGGAGACAACCTTTCCAGAAACTCCCATCACATTCGCCACGTCCAACATTCCGTTCCTGGGAGTAATAGAGCTTCATCGTGCGGTGCTAGAACATCATCCCACTTTTCCCATGGGAGCACACACCACACGTGTTCTGTTCTGATCGTCGCTCGGTCGCTCGGAGTCGCTCGGAAGTCGAGCGCTTTTTGGCTCGCCCATTTCGTGCAGGCAGCGCCACGTTGGTTGATGCAACATGCAGCTATTCCCGGCTGCCGACGTCCTCTTTAGATCGGCTTCCTCCAGCCCACTCACTCAGCGGCGGGCTTTGTGTGTGTAGTTGTAGAAAAGGTGTAGCTTCCCCACATTGATCACTCCCATTCAGGTATGGTTAATCGATTAGCACGCGATGCAACTTGAAATCTTGTCACTTGAAAAGCGACACACTAGACTCAGTCTGAGCCGTCATCAGGTGCCTTGGACGCTGTGATACGCAGGTCGCATCGCTCAATGGCCTTTTCTAAGAACTTTGAACGTTCTAAGCCTTTTCGAACGGTTGAGTGTATTACATGATCTTGACAGAGCAACTGGAATAAAATTGAATTACAGTCATGACCTCAAGACTATCTTTCCATAGCCTACTAGTCTCGCTTCGAGAGAGAGCACCTATAGCCAAACGCTAACAGATTGGCACGCATGGCTGAAAATACGACTAGGGACACGATGTAATGGGTCTCTCTCTTGACAATCGCATCTTTATCCTTATAGATGTCAGGTGCCCCCGGGTATCATTTGTACATTTGTTTTGCGTCTCTAGTGTCTGTCCCTAATCGGAGTCGCTATCCTTACTGGATGAGAAACCATGGAATTCCTCCTCGGAATCATCAAGTACTCCGACAGCGGCATCTCCTTCGTTGGGTGCCTCATCTTGCTCCTCGATCTCAAAGGTACCGCTAATGTCCCATCGATCGCCCTTGGCGCTGGCGCTCACATACTTGACGAACCGTAGAGTCCCGCTGTCACGCAGTACCAAGGTCATCTTGTTCCATGACGCCGCTTGGAAGAAGAGGATGTTGTCTTCTTCGCTGCTGCTTTTATACACGGCAGCGTCCTCGTTGCCGTCGCCGTCGTCGCCGGCCATATACACCTCGTGACCACCGACCTCCAACTCGTCTTCATCCTCCTTGTCAGGGCCATCTTCAGCTTCGGTGTCAGCCGCCTTGCCTTTGCCTTTCTTGGTCTCTGCAGCCTTGCCATTGCCATTGGCTTTGGCTTTGGCTTTGGCTTTGGCGTTTGTAGCGGCCGCTTTGCCATTATGGATTGTTGAGGCCTCAGACGAGGCCTCTGAAGCGTCATCGTCCTCATCGTCCTCCTCATCGTCCCCCTCATCGTCCTCCTCATCGCCCCACCCTGGTGTAGGTGTGATGCCGATGTTCAACTCTAGTCGCGGCTTGCCTTCATGGCCGGTAGCAAGTGTGTAGTCCTTGCCCCGGCGGAATCGACGTGCCATAACGTCGTGGCTCTCAATGACCGAGCGGGTGGCCATCTGCAACCAGAGGCGGAACTGTCGGGATGGCAAAAACACCTCGAGCAGCTCGTTGAGGGGTGAGCCTCTCTCCTTGTCAAGTCCGGGCTGAAGATACAGATAGCGGTGCTTGTGCGGCGGACGAGCGACTTTCCAAGCGCCCTTCTCGATCGCGCTGGCATCCTCTGGCAAGGCTTGCGCTTCTTTCTTTTCTACATACGCACGGAGTCTCTGGGCGAACTTGGGGTGCAGTATGTCCGGTAAGGTAATGGTAAATTCCTCCTCAAAGTGCTCGGCCACCTGCTCAATCGTATCAGGGGTCAGGTACGTAGGGGCAAGGTACTTCAGTAGAAAATCCAAATCGGCCGCGTCAAGTGCAGCATCGCCGCTCTCTTGGCTGCTTTCGCTGGACTCGCTCTTGCCGACCGCTGCGGGTCGTGCCTGTGGTCGATCGTGCTGGTCAGGGTTGCCCTGGAGCTGCATCAGGCCGCTGTTGCGAGCGGCCTTTTCCTCTGCACCCTCAACCCAGCCCTCCTCTCCGATCTGCGGGATGTGGAACCATCCACTGATGGCCATACGGATGCGGCCGCCATTCTTCTCGAGCTCTTCCTCGGAGGCGGCATGATACACCTCCTCAACATCGTGGAAGGACTCTCCTGGCTGCACCGCAAAGAAGGACAGTTGGTTCCATGCCGGCGGGATAACCTTGACTGCATCCGGTAGCGGCGTCTTGGCCACCTCGCCGTCCTTGCCCGCCCGGTCCGTCACGGGGTACAACCGCAGCGCACCGCCCCATTCCGGTTGCCACGGAGTGTCGGGATCTGTGAGGTACAAAATATAGCTAACCTTCCGGGAGCCGATAACATCGTCGTGGCATAAAAGGTAGCAGCCGGGTGTGTAAACGTTGATGGCCATGTCGGTTTTGCGCCCGCTCAAGGGTCCGCAGCCCGTGATGTGCGACACATAGTCGCGGAACGTCTGCGAGTAGAGAGCATCGCGAAGGGCAAGTAGAGAAGGGAGCTTGGAAAGCGCGGCATTGTCTAGTCCATCCAGGTTCGCCAGGTCGCCGCTCTGGTGAATCTTGTAGATGTCGGTCTCTTTGGGTGTAAAGGAGACATTCGCCTCGATCTCGGTACGGACGGAGCGCAGAAGCGCATCGTCGACCAACCCATTGATCACGCTATGCTTGTACGGAGTTGAAGAGGCATATCCGGACGTGTATTTGTCCAGCGTCGCTTGGTTGAACAGGCCCTTTCGAAAGCGGGCTTTTGCTTCATCGTCGCTGAGAGCTTATGTGGGGTCAGCATCAAAAGATTATGGGGCATGTGCGGACCTGTATGGGGTGGTTTACAGTTCTTGGGCCGCTTTTTGAGAGGTTTCTTGCTCTCAACGGATACATCAGCTTTTCTTTTCATCTTGAGCGTTCAATCGAGCTTGCTGCGAAAGTCTGTTATCTGGTTGGGGAGTGCATTTGCACGGAAAGAAAAGTTATCTTGAAATGGGCTGACACAGCCATAAAATATTTCTGTAAAATCCGTGGACCCAAGATTTTCGTGCCCACAAGGAAGCATGGACCCCTGAGACCCCGCCGTCAATTGGCCGTGTTGGTCGCAGATGCGGGATTAGAGTTTGACGTCGGTGGTTTCTAAAATCAGCAGATGCCCTCCAATCGCCCATCGTTCCGAGCATTGAAAATTCTCGACTTTGTACACTGAACACAGATTGCAGACTGCACACAATACTTGCATGACGCTTGAAGCGCTCGTCCATATAGAGCACGTAATGCGGTTGCACTGCTGATGGAGTGAGGTACTGGACGCTCACTCCGTGTCTCAGCGAATTCCTCATTGATATCATTTATGCCATATGCCCCCCCTTCCAACCGCTGGCGCTACCGGATTTTAGTGGGCGGGACTTTCCCTGGCTGCCGAAGCTGACACTGGCCCTTAAAAGCGACTGATTTTGTTTGTACATACAGTGCATACTGTAGATCGCTGACACAATGGGGGCTAGGAGCTAGGAGCCAACACCAACACCTAACCTTTTCGTTTGCATTGAGCCGCCGACTTTCCTCATTGGTAGGATGTTTGCCGCGCCATACTTTGATGTTCAGCTTTACTCAACGCATGCAGACTCCAGGCTTTAAAGCTCAAGTTGTATCCGACATGAACATCGGACAACTCGGGGCGGCAAAGGGCGTAAGGGTGTCCGACTTTGTGTCCTATTCGTTCGTTGGATGTCTGTAAATGCATGCAACTGAATCCTCACAGTTTAGAAACCTCCGGCTGTGCTTCGGAATTTCAGCTGTTCATTCCCAGCGGCTATTCTCCGTTCATAGCGTCTTTGCTCTCGAGTGGCCGGTGACCGGGAGTCTTTACTCCTCACCTACGGCAACTCGGTTGATCACTCTTTTTAGCGTCACCCCTAAGTTCTAGAGGTCGAGGTCTCGTCAGCTGGACAAGATAACGGGGAAGGACGATAAAGTTCGAATCTCAATAGCCAACGTTGATATCGCGTGAAACATTTACTTAGCCGTGAGACTGAAGCCGCAAGGTGAGAAGTATACGGGGCTCTTAGACCAGCCCCTGTAACGTAGACCTATCTTTCTGCAATTGGCAATGGTCATTGCAGTTTGACGTCCGTTGGAGGTCGCATCTTTGAGAGTACTGGAGCACAACGAGACTCAGCCATGAAAGGAGTCTTCGTAATATCACTCTAGAGTTATACGGACATATAGTGCTCCAATTTGGCTAGCTTGTTCGTTCATAGCTTTCCGGTACTCCTTTTGTTAACGGCGTCCCGGAGCAGCGAGATTACCTCTGCAGGATCCTTAGCTCCAAATACAGCGCTCCCGGCAACGATGACGTTGGCACCAGCATCTGCGGCCTGATCTATCGTTCCAGGGCCCAAGCCCCCATCCACTTCGATGTTTAGATCAGGATACCGCTCTCTAAGTGCCTCGACTTTGGGCAGTACCGAAGCCATGAACTTCTGGCCGCCGAAGCCGGGCTCGACCGTCATGACCAGCACCATCTGTTGATAGCCAATTAGATTAGTTACCTGCACGGAACTTGTCGAACTGTCAAGGAAAATGGTAGCAACATACGTCGGGCCGCTCCTTCTCATGTGGGCTGTCCAGGACGTCCCACAGGACGTCAACTTCGGTGGCTGGCTTGATGGCAATGCCTGCCAACATCCCCTGGTCGTGGATGTATCGGATTAGCTCACGCGGGCTTGTCTTGAGCTCGGAGGAATCCTCGGGGCTTTCTGCTGCCGTCGAGGATATGGCGGCTTCGTAGTGGAAGCAATAGAGATCACACCCGGCCTTTTTGAATTCCTTGACCCACTTCTTGGGCTGCAGACAGGACAACAGGTCAGCAGATGTCCGCTACCAGTAGGCACAAGCAGAAGTGAGAATTACTTCGGCTATCATCATGTGGCAGTCGAATGTGCCCTTGCCGTAGCGTTGCGTGGGCTTCTCGACGTGTGATCTTATCTTGACAACGACTGGGGGCCCAAAAGTGAGGTTGGGAACGAAGTGGCCGTCCCTGACATGGCGTCAGCAATGACTTGCATTATTAATATAAAGACATAGAAGTACACTAGAGTACCGTCTCACTTGAAAGACCTACATGATGTCGACATGAAGCCAGTCCGCGCCCTGCTTAATCGTCCTGGAGCATTCTTCCCCAAGGTTGGCAAAGTCTGCCGACAGGATTGAAGGTGCAATGATTGCCGGAGGAGCCATTTTTGCTTTACTGAGCGAAGTTAAAGTACGAGCAGTACGTAGAAAGAGATAACGCATGAAGAAGCTGTTCTTCGTTTTCTCGCAACGAAGCTGTCACAAGCTCGATTTCCTCCGATATGGCGATATGGAGGTGGGGGCGGGGTCCTTAGGCGGGGCTTTTCTGATGGATGGGGCCGCCCGGGGCTTTTAACGGCGTCGGCGTCCAGGGGTGCACTGACATCACATCTCCGTAACGCACGTAACGCAGTTTTACATATGTGGCGCAGCACTTTCCCCAACAAATCCTATCACGAGGTTGAGCGCCGCAAGGACATAAAGAGTCGCCAGAGCAGCCCATTGCCAGCAATGCTCGCAAGATAGCAAAGCAGCAGTCATCCCTCAGTAAAGATGATGGCACTTCTATCATATGTGCCTTGGGTCAACAGACTGGTGCCCGAGGAGGAGGATGGAGACAAGGCTATTGACATTCCGCCAGTTGAGGTCCACTCTATCGAGACGGTACCCGACAAGACACCGCGGACACTCAAGCATCTTTTAAGGGCGAATCACGTAAACCACTCCATTATATACCATAACCTCCAATTTGACAACCACATGCCACACATCTTGTGCTCAGCCTACCTACTCGGTGCCGAGTCACGGCAGCTATATGAAATCTACGACGCCGAGGCCCAGAGCCTAGAGCCATGGACGCCGTCGCCGTCAGAGATCACCCAGGACGACTGGAGAGATTTTCTCGGCGATAAGAGATATCAAAGGGCCTACGTCGACTTCTTTGAGGATGCCCTAGCTATGGAGCATGCGTATGACTGGAAGAAGGTCATGGAGGCGTACATGCTGAAGGGGAAAGAGCCCCTAGTCAATGGGCTTATTGGCGGCCGTACGTTTTTGCTGTGGTCAACCTCTTTGCCGACGCTGTTACTGACAAGTTTGTGTGGTAGTTGGCCATCCTCTGATTCATCTTGGCTATGCGTACGAGATGGACAATAGAGAGATCGCCATGGAAGCTCTGGGACTCGCAGCAACCCAGTATAACTTCCTTCACAAATACGTCGACGACCCGTCGTACACCCGGAAATCGCTTTTCAGCTCCGCATCGCCCACTGAGCTGCTTAACAAACTCGCCAATGACGGCAGGTTCAATGACATGTTCCAAGAGCCCGGATTCGGCAATATCGAACCCCTGTTCCAGAAGCACGAGCCGCTCGTCCTGGAGTACTGGAACGCATGGGATTTGTCCGCTGGTGATCCTGTCAAGCAATTCCAGGAGTCGCAGGAAGCTGCCGTTGCGCTGTTGGTAGCGACAGTTCCGCCAGGCACCCACTCGTACAACTTCTTCATCGTGCATCTTCTCACCACTAGCCATGCTGTGCGCATTTTGCTTCCCTTCCTACCCGCGAAATTTCACATGAGCCTGGCTAGGCAATGGTGGCTTTTGACGCTTGCCGTGTACATCGCCATGCTGCGGCCTCCGATTGACCCTGACTACATCCGTGTGTCGGAAATCAAGCAAAAAGAATGGGGCTGGGGTTATGTTGAGAAGAAAGCGCTCAACTGCCAATGGTCAACGGATGCCCACTTCATCAAAGGTAAGCCAATCTATGGCCCCTGACGTACTTGTCTTTGGCTGACACAGCAGCAACAGCGATTCGGGCTATGCGGGAAGCGGCGCGAACTTGGGGTGACGTTCACGAGCGGTATCTTGCATCTGCTGTCAGGTTTGTCGATGATTTTGAGGGGTGGTCTTTCTGAAATTTAAGACTTGCCGAGATTCGGCCTTTCAGGCGGAAGGGGCTTGGTGTTTAGGCGCATGTTATTAACAATGAGGAATAATTTGGATATGCTCTTACCGAACCTCAAGAACGTATCGAGGTTGACGGCGCGATATTCAGATAGACTATTAGCAAAGCAGAACCGTTAGGCATAGCATCTGTCAAGATAGATCGGAAGTGGACCTTGCAAACGGGCGCTGCCACGGTGGTCATCGTTCCTGCTGTTTGGGTCGGCTCGGGCTGCCAAGTCTGACTGACTGGTCCATGCGTCACATCAATCCAAGGCCGTTTCTGTAAGGCTGAACCCTGCAAGTTCAACTGTGCTGCCTGCCGGATTGGCTCAATTCGCCGGCCTGAAAACCGCCAGCCGGCAAGCAGGTCCACGGCTTCCGAATGCCTCTGATTGTACGGAGTACGGCGTGACAAATGCCAATTTGTCACATCGCACATGCTTGCAGCACTCGCAATGGTGCCGCCTGCAAAGCGACGCAAACGGACGGTCGTTGATGAGTCGGAAGATGAAGACGGCGGCGTGCAGCAATCGAAGCAGCAAGCCGCACTGAAGCGCTTTCTGTTCTCGTCGCCAGATGCGAAGCAGTCAACAGAACCAACTGCCAAGAGAGATTCTCCTAGTCCCACTCGGAAGAGGAGCACAAGAGCGGCCGCCAAGTTTCAATCGACTGGCCCTGCACCTACTCTGCCCCTACCGACTCGAAGCCGTTCCGTGAAAGCGCCGACGAAGAGCCCGAGCACAACTCCGGAGAAATCGCGATCGAGAACACAGAAGGCGGGGGTTGAGGAGAAGGGAAAGACAGCAGACCTGGTGACGCTATTCTCAAACCAAGCGCAAAGGAGCCAGAGCGCAAACAGCAAGAAGATTTCCAAGCCGTCCGCTTCTCAAGACATAATCAGCGACCCTATATCCGACGATGACGACGTACCGCTATGCAAGACCGTTGGGTCAAGCCTCGTCGGAAAGAATGCCAAGAAGCGAACCAACGAGACGCCGCAGTCCGGAGTGCCGCCGAGTTCAGCAGGAGGACCGAGATTCGCCAAGCCAACTCTGCCTGCGACGAGGCCTACACCATCGACACCAACATGCGACGACGATTCGCGGCCATGGTCAGAGCGCTTTGCGCCCGTGAACCTCGACGAGTTGGCGGTGCACAAGAAGAAGGTGGCAGATGTGAGGAGGTGGCTAGAAGATGTCTTCAGCGGGCGCATGAGACAACGCCTCCTGGTGCTGAAAGGGGCTGCAGGGACGGGAAAGACCACCACGGTGCAGCTTCTGGCCAAGGACATGCGCTGTGAGGTGCTCGAGTGGAGGAATCCAGCCAACTCGTTCGGAGCAGCTGCCGTCGCGTATCAGTCAGCCTCGGCGCAGTTCGAAGAGTTCCTGGGAAGAGGCAGCAAGTTTGGGCAACTCGACTTGGAATGTGATACAATGCCGCCACCGCCGCTACAGTCTGCCAACGGCGGCAGGAAGCAGGATTCTGGGCGGAAGCTTCTCCTGATTGAGGAGTTCCCAAATACCTTTATGCGCTCGTCGACTGGCTTAACGTCCTTCAGGAATGCAATTCTGCAGTTCTTGGCAGCGAACATGCCGGCGCTCTCGTCAGGCTTCGGCTCTGGACAACAAGCGGATACGGTCATGGCACCAATCGTGATGGTGATATCCGAGACACTGCTCACGACGACTTCGGCATCGGCGGATAGCTTTACCGCCCATCGGTTGCTTGGACCCGAGATCCTGCGACACCCTGGAACGGGTGTGATCGAGTTCAACAACATCGCACCAACGCTGCTCGCAAGGGCGCTGGAGCTGGTGGTGCAAAAGGAAGCACGCAGATCTGGACGTCGAAGAACCCCTGGACCCCTGGTACTCAAGCGGCTAGGGGAGATAGGAGACATCCGAAATGCCATCTCATCTTTGGAATTTCTCTGCGTCAAGGGTGACGGCGATGCGGACTGGGGCTCGAAGATTGCCTTTACCAAGCCCAAGAGAGGAGGCAAGGACGCACCGGCCCTGACGAAGGGGGAACAAGATAGTCTCGAGCTGGTGTCACAGCGAGAGGCAAGTCTGGGGATATTCCACGCCGTGGGAAAGGTCGTGTACAACAAGCGGGAAGAGCGGCCTTCAGATGTCGCGGCAGAGAGAATGCCAGATCACATGGCGCAGCTGTCCAGGCCAAAACGGTCCGAGGTATCCGTCGACACTCTGATCGACGAGACCGGGACAGATACACACACCTTTATCTCGGCATTGCACGAGAACTATGCCCTATCATGTGAGCAGACTGGTCCTCTTGATCCGAACTCGTCTCTAGACTACCTCAACGGGTGCCTGGAATATCTTTCAGAGAGCGACCTCCTCTGCCCATCGTGGGATATCTTCTTTGGTGGGAGCGGCTCTGGCTCTGGCGCAGGCGGGTTTGGTGGTGCAGGCAAGGACTCGGGCAGTCATGTCCTCCGACAAGACGAGATGGCGTTTCAGGTAGCCGTGCGGGGACTGCTGTTCTCGTTGCCATCACCCGTAAAACGTCAGTCACATCCCGGCGGTGGCGGCCGCGGGGACGCGTACAAGATGTTTTACCCAGCCTATCTCAAGCTCTGGCGAGCAAAGGAAGAGCTGCAGAGCTCGCTGGATGTGTGGGCTACTCATATGCTAAAGGGGGAGGAAGGAGACAGCGGGCCAGGGCCACCTGCCGGGTCCAATCCGTTCAGCAGGAAGGCCAGCACAAACCACGCCACCCCCGCCCAGCAACTGACCACCACCAAGCTAGAAAACGCTGCTGGTGTCCCCCCGTTGCTGTCACTAGGTAATGCAGCACGGCAGGAATTACTACTCGAGCGCCTGCCTTACATGGCCCACATTGCCCGTCGCAGGCGGAACGGATTTGGGTCGATGAGGTTAAGGGATCTAGAAAAGATCGTCTCGTTTAGTGGTATTGGACCACCCAAAACAGATGATGAATCTGATTCAGACCCGGATGATACGGCTGGAATAGCGGGTGGTGAGAGCTGGGCGACGGATAAACCGACTGATGAGTCCCCGAGGAAAAGGAGGAGCAAAGGGCTTGTTGCCATACTTGGTCGATCTGCCAAACTAAAAAATGAAGAGACTGGGGCGGAGGAGACGGGACACTTCCCGATTGACAGTCTTGTGCTGAGCGATGATGATATCGAGGATGATTAATCAGACTCAAAGAGGTTTGTTTGGTGGCAGTGCACCTAAGGTATCTAGACATGGAGTCTAGGCTGTGGAATAGGGAAGTATGGTATACTTGCCCGGAAGCAGAGTCTTGCTTAGAGCAGCGGCGTTGGTGGGAGCTGGAGTTGACATTGCATACCTGGTACGGCTGGCGAAAATAATGGACTATGATGGCTTGAGATCAGTTAAGATATGTAGCAATTATAAACCTGGATTACGAGTAGGTCTAATGAGTCTAGTAGACATGTTTGAAATTGAGATACAAAGATCTAGTTTTGGTCAGCCTCCCGGCTCACAGTCAGGTACGTATTTAGCCATGCCAAGTCCGATTACAGTGAGGGGATTCGAGTCAGACAATGGGCGCTCCTCCTAGTCCTAGTCTCAGAATGTATATATCTAACTCCTCCTAAGACGGCAGCGACTTACGAGTATAATACGTATCGACATAACAATGGGAACGACTTCGTGTACTGGTAAATGGTATAATCATTCTGATACCCTGCCTAGCGATCCCTCAGTGAAAGGAACATAAACATGCTACAAACACCCCCTTAAACAGAAAGCCCAGACTCCAGTGATCCCCCGGAAGCAAAACCTGAACTCCAGCACTATACCCTCAACGCCTCGATGCTCGACAGATAGTGGTATAGTTTTCGTTATCCTTTCGTCATAAACCGTTACATTATTCGTGCTCGTCATCAATATTCATTTCGTGCCCCCCTCTCCTCATTAATATCATGGCGATATTAAGGGCGCGAGAATACGTCTCGGCTGGCAGCTTGATACGCAGCTCGCAGATCTCCCGCAGTCCGACCCCCTCCCGAGTTGGCTCTGGCAGGGGTAGTACCGGGTCTCGGGCTCGCAGCCCGTCTAAGCGGCAGATTCGGTGACCGTGAGTCTCGGCGAGCGTGAATCTGACCGTAAGAGGTTGACGGGGGTTGAGGGTCGGCCGGGTCGGCCGGGTCGTCCTCAGAGTCGGTCTCGAACTCTGCGTCTTCATCCTCATCCTCAGATCCAGCCTCGTCGGATTCAGTCTCCCCGTCGGATTCATGTTCAGACTCGTCGGATTCATGTTCGGCCTCGTCGGATTCAGACTCGTCGGATTCATGTTCAGCCTCGTCTTCGGACTCGGCAGGTTCGGCCGCGCTGCTGACGGGGCTGGTAGGTTTGCCGAGGCTATGGATGGGATGGCACCGCAGCGGGTCGACCATTGAAAACCCGCCACCAGGCTTTACAGTCACGATGCGCTTCCATATCGCCGTTCTATCGAGGGGTTCCTTGCTAGACGGCTGCGAGGCCGAACGAGGGCCAGGCCTCGCGGACAGGGACATGTCGTAGTCATGCCCCCGTCCTGAGGCCGAGCGTTGGCGTTGCGGTGGGGAGCCGGTCTCGCTGGCTCGCCAGACGCCGTGTCTCCCCCTTGATTGAGGGCGAGTCTGGCCGACCGAGGACAACGACGGCGGCTGCATTCTGGTGGTTGCCATTGTGGGGAGATGTGCACGTCGAGGCGCTGGGAGGACTTCTGTGATATCATATATCACCGCTGGTGGTGTCCTGGGCCTTGGTGCTGGCGGTGGCATCATGGCCCGGATCCTCTTCACCTCTTGAGAGCTTTCAGCATCCCGCCCTCTCTTTTCTCGGGTCTGCTCCTGCCTGTCTTGCTGTCAATGACTGTCTCGTCGCCGCCGTAGCTGCCAACAGGAAAACTTACGCGTAATTGCTGCCGGCCGCGGCCGCTTGCTCTGAATGGTCCATATTGCCTAGGATTGTTGTCAGCTTTGTTGATGGCCACTGGGTATTGAACATGACAAGTATCCTACAGAAAAGAGGGAGTCCGCTAAAGTCAAAGAAAACTTGAGAGGTGAAGAAGCAAAGACTACTATAACGCGGGGCACGGCGTCAAAGCGTAGGAGTGGATATGAGTTGGGGGTTGACCACGGGCACATCGACATAGGTTCAGATATTTTTCTTCAACGCGAGGCAGGTCGAGTTTCAACTCGCTCGGCGCAAAGGTTCGGCCGCCGCCCCTCTGCATGATCCGTGGCGTAAACGCCTGAGAAAGTGACTTCAAAGTGAAAGGCAAAAACTTACTCTCAGGTGCGAGAAGCTTGGCAGTATCCTCTTCGGTTGAAGAGAACCAACAGGAAGACGAAGTGGGGGAAGAGGCGCGCGGCAGCGAGAGGAGAGTCTTGAGCGTCTGGCAGGTCTTATCGGCGAGTTCCTGACGGACAGTATGTTTTTGTGGCTGCTTCTCGTCGACCTCCGAATATTTTTGCACGTGGACGGGGATGTATCCACCGTTGCCAGGCAAGTGAATCTCGCGACCTGGAATAGGGATTGGGGCGGAAATTTGCCTGAGTCCTAGGTGTAGTTGTCTGAGCTTCGGGTCCCTCCCCAACTCCACATTTCCTTTTCCTTGACTCTTGCCATATCGCCCATTCTCCCATCTGAGTCTCCGGAGTAGCCGTCCTGGCTGGTAGCGATGCGTGCCGCAACTCAGGGCAAGGAGCAGGACCAAAGAGCAGAGCAGCGCGGCAACTGCAAGCGCCGGTGCGATGGACCGTATGCCGTAGATTTCGATTTCACCATCGCCAGCAGCGTATACGATAACCGTGAGTGCGGTAAGACACGTCGTCAACGCTACTAGGGGAAGAGCTAGAACGACAACCATCGTCGCCGGGGAACACGGGAGCGAGTAACGTCCATCATCGCCGCCATGACCGACCTCGAGGTCGACCTCAGAGACAATGAGAGGTTTCGACGACGGACCCATTGCAGATCAGATGTCTCTCTTCCCAGATAAATGATCAAGTCGAGCACAGAGCCAAGTGCCACACGGTTTGCCACTGACCGAAGCCTTGGATGGCTTGCCGAGATAGATATCTACGATCGAACTTTGAACTCGCGAGCGTCGGGAACCTATCAGACCTGTGTGTGTCCCAGGCCTCCGGCAGTGCCAATTAAGCTTACATGGTGCACCAGACATCATTCGTAGGGTTGAGCCCGAATATCCCCAATGACCGTGGTTTGTGCAAACATCATGCGAGAATCACCAAGGCAAGTAAGCTGCCAAGATACCCGCTTACCATCTACTATTCTTTGACGGGGAGCCCGACGACAGGAATGAGCATGTTCCGGCACGCGGAAAAGTTTGTACGTGCGTGGCATCGGCCGTGTGCACCGTTTGCACGGGCTGCCATGAATTTTAGGCTGTGAGGTGCATGCAACGTTCACGTCAGCCACCACCGCCAAGCCTTTCCTGGCTGCAAGCTGCAGCGG
Source organism: Diplogelasinospora grovesii (assembly GCA_033297225.1). Lineage (NCBI taxonomy): Eukaryota > Fungi > Ascomycota > Sordariomycetes > Sordariales > Diplogelasinosporaceae > Diplogelasinospora > Diplogelasinospora grovesii. The sequence goes on along the minus strand of MU853892.1, from coordinate 93,928 downwards.
CGATAACGATGTGGTAGCTCGTGCGTCTACAGCCTGTCGTAGCGGGCCCAGTCACTGGCAGTCAGCACTGCCCCCGAGTGAGAGTACCTTAGCGTATCATACGATTGAAAAGTCCAGTCTTACTCATGCCACGTGCAAAGCAGGTCAGCTAACTGACCTGTTGTCGTCGGCCGTGATCGGTCGGCGACTTCACAGCGTGCTTACTGGTTGATGTACTGCATGGGCTTGTCGCACATGGCAGTATCCTTGCTTTGAAAACGGAAGAGCCTCTTTTGCCAGGCTGGTTCCGGAGTCCGAGTAACGCTCGCCTTGACTGCGCCCTATTCATTTTCACATCGCATGCTTTCGGCCCGTTTCCCCGGTTATTCTCGCTGTGTTCTTATTCGTGGAGTACCCTCCATGTGGCACTTGAGCTTACCGTGGCTGATACGGCTGCTGCTGCCCTTTGAACGTCACGGCATCGCCAATGTCCTCCCACATAACGGCCCGCGGGTTCTTCCAGGACCAGTCGAGTACGGCATCAAAGTCCCGACATACGTGTTTGCTCGAGAAATCGGGCAGCGGATACTTCCTTCCGGGCAGGGCCTCAGAGTCGAAGAAGGTGATTGGCGTCACATCTGACGTGCACATGATGCTCATCCGAAGCGCTTCGATGCAGTGGTCTGTCTCTTCGTTAGCTTGCGAAGCTGCGAGGCTCCCGACTCGTGACACTGATTATCGTAGCCAATTATTGCGGGGTTTGGCTGCTTACCATGGTGGATAACCACCGCTTCCCTTGAGACGTTTTGGTTGTAATACTGCCAGTTGTAGAACATGGCTTCTCGTAGAGAGTCCAGACAATGCAGCAGATGAAACACCTCGAGCAGCCCCAGATATCCGCCACCGTGCTCCTCAGGTATTCGATGCAGATACCTTCCGCGTGGCAAGAAAGTCTTGTTGAGCACTTCGAGATCCTCCTGCGTCAGCCGGATGCCGGGAGCGCCTAGACCTATGTCTTTCCAGGCCGCGTCGATTTCGGCTGTCGGAGGAGCCCCGGGTGGCCCACGAAATCGGTTGACCTGGCTGATCTCTCCGTCGAAGTGTGCTGGCGGCTTGTATTTGATGCTTCCCAGTGCCGGGGCTGATGGGAAGAGTCCGTCAGCCATGCAAGGTCAGTGTACTACGCCATGCGGAAGTGACAGGAAGAGTGAGACATACACCAAGTCTCGCGTTTAACGTCGCAAGCCTGCCATGACGGTCCCGCCGCAGAAGAAGACGCGGAGGAGTATATGTATACGGCGAGAGGCACATACACCACGAGCCAGATGACGACATGTGTAAGAACTAGGCTACCGTAGCTGAAGATGGGATAGTATCGAAAGCGGTTCCATCTCGACGACTCTTTTGTGTTTGATTCCGAAGACGCGGACGACGAGTCCCTCTGCGGGAGCAAGCCATACAGCGCCTTTGTGCGGAAGGCCATACTTCCTACCTCTCCGCGAGAGAACCGATTTAAATCAGATAAGCAGAGCCTGCATGGTCTTGTACCAAGGGACTAGACAAGGAGGAGAGGACCTGGAGGAAAGATAGGGTCGGCCGAGAAACCCGTTAACCGGAAATCTCGGAGAGAAGATGGTTGGATTGCAGCACGCATGTAAACCACTTTATCTTGCTTCAAGTTTTACCCCTCAATTTTCCTCGATGATCTGAGGCAGGTTGACGAAGAGGAAGCGGCGCCGGGTATCGCTGCGTCAGTGCTTGATCCTTCGGTAAGCGGAGATCGTCGACCTGCCTAACACGGCATTAAAGCTTGATTCGGAGATCGTCGACCTGCCTAACACGGTATTAAAGCTTGATTCGGGGAGTTTCGAAACGAGAAGTACCTAATGAAATCCGCCGTTGGCCACGTGAGCTTTCCTACTCTAGTAATCCCTCCTCGTTGAGGAATCATACCTTCCCAAAGTGTTTAGTGCGTGAGATGCCTCTCTGCGCGTAATCGCGATCGGGAAATGCAGTGTACAGGCAGTTGACTGCCCGTATGACGACAGTATTGCCGCCCCCAATTATGCCTTTGGGTTCCGCCGAGGATGAACAGGCCACGGAGGGTCAAGGGAGAAAAGAATTTGTCAGGGTATAAATGCTACGGTCCCTGCGGATGATAAACTCGTTCTGCATTTGTTTCGGTTCGACACCGTACATTCAAATACAGACATCAACCACATCACCAGCAGACCTGACGACCTCTATCATTAACAATGAAGCCTACATACGCTGCTCTTCTTGTCTTCCAGGCCATCTTCGCCATGGCTGCTCCTGCTGCACAGCCTGCTGCGGCTGTCGAGGCGGCCAAGCTCGTCAAGGACGGCGTGGGTTTCCACATCCTTGTCCAGCACTGCTTTTTAATACTAACACTGACTCCTAAGACTGACAATGTCGCTCTCGGACCGAGCCCGGACTACTGTGTTTATGGCTGCTAGCGTATTGATGTTTCTCTTTGAACAGAGCTGGAAGGAGCAAGTGACAGGCTGAAGCGATGAAGTAGTATGGTATGTGAAGATGTATGGAGCTCCTCATTGAGAGATCTTGGATGAATGAAGGGCTGCATACCTTAAATAAATAGTCTCCGTCCAAAAACCATTGTCATAACTATCTGTAGGCACCCTTTCAACTCTTCCCTTTTCCCAATGTTCTCGTGTTCTTCAAGTTTTCTGCTTTCAAGTTCCGACTTTTTCTTGCCAGGATGATCTTTATCGGAAGTAGAGGCAATACATAGGCCCGTTCACCTCAGTGTACTAAACGGGGAAGCTCTCTTGATGCAGTCGCCAAAAGGTGAGCAGGCTTTACATGCCAGCGTGTCCGCCAGCGGGGATTTGACTTTTCTGGCAGCTAGCGGCTCCTCCATGGGTGAAATTTGAAGTCGCTCATTTAACAAGCATCAGTGGTCTAACGGTTAGGATTCAACCCTTCCAAGGTTGAGGCAGGGGTTCGACTCCCTTCTGATGCACTTGACTGGCATTGCCCAAGCGAAACTTTTTCTCCATTCGAAAGCCCTCAAACAGCCCCTGCCTTACTTCGCCAAGTGCGAAATAATTGTAATTTTTTATCTCTCATCTTTTGCTTACTGGTAGGTGACCACGAGAATGTCTTCTTCTACGCTAGGTCATTGGGACGCAATGACCGCTGTGATAAACATCTCCTTTAGGACCTTAATTACAGCAGGCGGGGTCCAAAATCGCTGGGCAAACAAGTGCGTCTCATATGATCAAGTTAAAAGACACCAATTTCATGGATTACGGGCTTATTGCCGAAGCTGGGACATCTAAAGACGCCGCTAGAATGTTATAAACCACATCTCAAAAAGCTCCTCTCTGCTTAGCAGATCATTTCTCTAACTCATGTATGCCATTCCTCCAACTCAAATATGCCACTCCTCTAACTTCAGATGCGCCACTCCTCCAACTGCATTACGACTCCTTCCACTCTAAACAGGTTCCCACAGCTCAGCTCAAAAGCCCTTGATGTACGATCCGTCATCGGGGGTCCCGCAGAGATGCTTCGTTGCATTGTATTTTCCACCATTGCAAGACAGGTAGCCATCAATGTTATCAACAATGTTGTCTAAGCAGGGTTGTTAGCGGAAAGAAACAGGGTGAGCACGGTAATGATAAGCCGCATAACTCACATAAGTCAAGGGTGGCTATGACCATCTGGCTGTGGTTATTGGCACAGCTACAGGTCAAGTAGAGCGAGTCTGTCCATTTGGCAGAGCAATAAGAACAGGACCCGTTGTAGTGACCACTGCACAGCAACATCCGTGTCAGCACGAGTATGATTCTAGGACTTGTACACTCACTCATCTGCGGCTATCAGCTGTCCGTCGTCGTCGCTGATGCAATTATTGAGGTCTAGTTCCGAAGCGATGATGGTGCTTCCCGGTCCGTTGCACACGGCTTGGAGACGGCTGTTGTCCCAGAAACCACACAGGAGGCATCCCTTGAAATTATCATCGGCTGCAGGCACTAAGCCCGCAAGGAAAAGGAAGACAGCGAACAAGAAAGTCACTGTAGCGCGCATGGTGATCGCTAGATGTTGTGTGGCGGGGAAAGGCTTTCGGTTCTCAATGAACTGTATGTTGTGGAAGAAGAACATGGCACTGACTGCCATATTTTCATTTAAAGCTTATGCCTTAAAATGAAATACAGTTTCTTTGGACAGATCTTGGATGTACTTGACTCCTATGACAGGATGTAAACCTTCGAAAGAAAAGACCAGGCGGTCTTGTCTTCTACATGTACTCTGCTCATCGGCTCCGCTCGAGAAGCTTCGATGAATGACATCACTCGCTCGTAATCTGCTCATCTAGGGCAGTGAGACTGTTGTCTACTGGGAAGGAAGCCGACTTCTGCGCTCCTTCCGTCTTTGGCTCTAACCACTCCAAGATCGTGAATCACGCACTGTGCTTCATGTGTCGGGAGTGACCAGAAATCTATTCTCCTCATTCTACCGCCTCCAAACAGTCAAAAGTACCCATTTAACGTCAATCATGAACTTTTCATTGCCTTAGACGAGCGTTGAAGACGCTTGCTAATAGTTCTGTGGGCCAGGACTTGGACATGCACATACCGCTGAGACCATTGTTGAGCAACGTTCTAGTAGTCTCACTTCATAACACCCTCTTGGTGTTTCATTCACACCAGAGCAGACCACGTCTTCGGCTGACAATCACAAGCCGCACTCCTAGCTAGGCTTCGTTATACATTTGCTTCAAGTTTCAAAAACTCACCTTTACGTGCTGGGATCATGAATCTCGGCTGTAATTCTGCTTTGGGACATTGTAGGATTGACCAGTGGGACTACCACCCCTCTCCTTCGAGTTCGAGACAGGGGTATTGGGGCACAGTTCCGGAGTCACCAGGCAGCACATCTTTTTGCGTGAGGGCGTCTCGGGGAACCGTAGGAACCGTCTAATGGTACCGTAGGTCTTAAAAAGTGGAGCCGGCAGAATGACCAAAATCATTCTCCAAGTACCTTTTTGTACCTAAATCACCCACTTTCCAATGCAGCCAGCATCGCCAACGCCCCACACATGCAAAAACGACTATAATTTGAATTAATTTATAATGCAGTAAATTAATGCGGTAGTAGAAGGTGCCGTCGTGCTTGCACTTATAGGTCTAGCAGTCTTCTTATCTGTAGTGCTTCCTGGCTGCAGCCTTACCCTTAAGTGCGGCCGCGAGCTCTTATAGACGGCTCTGCCGAGGGAGAAAGGCGTGTGTCTGTCCGCGTTAGCTCTCTTTCCGTCTCTCGTCCTTAGCCGTGAGATATACATACTTGTACCCTTATACGCAGACGCGATATAGTAGCGCGCACAGCACTTAATCTGTGACGACGGGTGTAAGTAGGCTTTTTAGGTACAAAAAGCTACCTTTTCTTTGACTCGATGCATTGGGCGGTGAGGGCGATTTTCGAGGGGTTAGGGTTTTGTATGGGAGCCTACGGTACCATTAGACGGTTCCTATGGCTCCCCGAGACGCCCTCTTTTGCGTTCTCAACATATCATCTCCTTCACCTTCCACAATACGCCCAGACAATCGTAGACGAAGATGGCGGACTCAGACCTGGGCAATGTGCTGTTGACCCGAACTTGGCTCTTCCAAGCCATCGTGGCCGGGCCGATTTTCGTCATCGACGGCATCGCCGCCATCTTGAACCTCTATGACACCGACACATGGTCTACCTACGAGTTCATCGCGAATCTTTTCACCGCTATACTAGAAGCGGGAATTATCTTTGTCGTGCTCGTTCAGCGGCGTCTCCCCGAAGCCGGTCCGCAACTGACCTTTCACCTGGAGGTTGTCAAGTCTAGTCTAGCCACTGCCCTTTGGATCTGGCTAATGTAAGTACCTCGTGTTGAGCTCTTGTAGGGCTAAATGATTACATAGTAGCTGACGATGACAGGGCCGACGCCATTTGGGGTCCAGTTCATCACTGGTACTACATAGATCGACGGCCTGGGATTCCTGCTAGTGCCATTTCTTCTATCCTTCTTTTGTAAGTTGCCGTATCCTGAAAGCACACCTCTGCGTGTGACTCCTAACACGTGCGTGGCAGTCTTCTGTTTTATCCTACCGTCTTTTGGACATCTCACGTCAGGAAGATGGCAGTTGCAGCTCAGCGGATTGGTGATGACGAGGATGACGAGGAGGGCAGCAGAGAAGACGAGGATGCAAGGCCGTTGCTTCAGGGTTAAATTGCTTGTTGTTATGTGGATAGCTTGCAGACTTTGCGGCTTATTGCTTTGCGAATATTCTAGATTCCGTGGGGTGGTAACTCAATGCCTTCGCTATTAACAGTGATTGCCTCGAATCGCGAGAGACATCGGGTGCACGGAGAGTTGAGATAGAGCGGTATTCGTAGACTATGTACAAAGAGATAATGTAAAAGGTTTTCCGTTCAGTTATAAAGTAAAAGCTCGCAGCCTGCAGGAGCTGACCAGCGGACAAATGAGGCTTGACGAGAATTGTCGTCTCATTTGTCTGTGCAGGTTTATCTCAAGGTAAAAACCAGCCATGTTGTGCCGGAACCGTTCCAATGCAGCGCGCAACACACGGGGCGACCAAGTCATGACTGCTTCATATCATTTATTGAGATTGAACGACATCATCTAGAAGACTATGTGACACTCAGTTACGCTGACTACATGTACCTATCGGCTCTGCCAAGGGCCGCTCATACTATATCTATTTTTGATCAGAAGCAGCTGACTCAGTGTGACAGAAGGCTTCTTTCCTGTTATCCTCAGTCAGGAGAGCAATACCCAAGCAAGATGTATTCAAACACCGGACATAATCCTCCCAGCCCATCCAAAACATCGCGCACGGAACAACACCATGGTGCCTCACGTAACCCAGCCCTAGTCGCTGCTCTGTTATATCCACTGTCATGTTCCATTCCCGGTTGACTCCACCACCCTGAATATCCCGCGGGCTGGCATTGGTGGTCAGGCAGCTAAGATATACGCCTGGCAAGGCCCAGGTAAGACTGCGCCATAGTATAATCACCCCGCCGCTGTTGTTCGGGAGTTATCGTTATAGCTAAACCCCCCCCCAATCCGAGAAACCCAGTCGCCGGTATAGCACTCGCTCTAGCGATACTCGAAGTAGCCCGAACTGAGACGGGTAATAAAGAAGCGAAGCCGGACGGAAGAGAAAAGGCTCATGAGTTGCGAGCTTGGGCTCGACCTGATAAATTGTCCTACTTTTCCAAAATCACTCCCCAAAGTAGCCCCCAAACCCACACACACCCACTACCCAATCAGGCATATAGTAGCCAGATGAACCCAGAACCCAAATCCGTTTTAGTACAGTAGAGAGAAGTGAAGAGATAAGATAGAAATAATGATAAGGAGGAAGTGCAGGGGTTGCAAATCCCTCACTTGCGCAGCAATTGCCCCGGAACCCAGGCCGAGTCCTCGTGGGTATCGAGGTATTGAGGATTCGACCAGGCAGGACTAGCCTGTCATAGCTTTGGCCAACCAGGACTTGCTATTCTTGCAGTCCAACGAGACATGCGTATTTGTAGAGATTTTCAGGGAAAACCCCTGGAAGTTCGCGAAATCGAGCAGGAAGTCGTTCGTTTCCCTTAATAGGCACCGTGATCCGCAGGTCGGTATCCATTCCTGACGTGCTGATCATACTGCACGCCGGTCATTGACTCGGGGCCTGCGTGTACGGCACCGGACTGTAGAGCTCGGAGCGGTGGCAGCTCGGGGCGAGGTGGCCCATACTGGTCACCCCTCCGCAATCTCTCATTCTCATCATGGAGTTTTTCCATGTCTCTCTTAAGGCTGGCAATCTCTGCATTTTGGCTGGTCAGAAGAGTATGAAGCTTATTGATGATCTCGCTCTGGCGTTGATGCTCATTGATTGCTGAGTCCTTGTCAGCGAGTCACGATAAGGAAGGCCAGGAACCATTCGCCCCGATCCACGCAACTCACCCTTGGTCAGGATTTCCCACTTGGAGGCCTTAGAGCCACGCTCCTGAGGCATCAGGTCCCGCAGAGTGTCAAATAACTCCTTCATTTCCGTGCGGCGCTTGCGCTCCGCCAGCTTGTGGCTCACGCGCAATTCGGGAGTTCTGCTGTATGGTTGTCCGCCGGCACCACCAGCCTCTTCGTTTTGCAGGCTTTCCAGTTGCTTGTTCTGGAGACTGTGGTGGTGATGTCGCTGAAACTCACTTCCAAGCAAGCCGTCGTCCAATACCCGTTGTCCCGGGGGGTACCTCGACTCGGTGGTATACTGGCTGCTAGCGAGCGAATCTGCGACACTGCTCCTCCTCGATCCGATTAGGGATTGGCCATGAGACGGCACCCTGTGTATCTCTTCCTCGGGAAAAGCCCACGCCTGACCTTTGGTCGGTTCTGCGGCGCGAGCAATCTGGCTCTTCGCCGGCCCTGTGATAGCTGGCGCGACCCTCGTCTGCTTCGGATGGCCCTCGGGATTGCGTTCAAAGTCCGGCCGGTAGCCGTTGGACATGCGGTGCAATGACAGGCTCTCCAGGCCTGGCCGCGGGTTCCTCTGTTGCTGCAGAGTGTTGTGGATCGAGGTCGTGGACTGGTTGTGACTCGCATACGGCGAACTACCCAATCTCAGAGATCCAAAGCCCTGGTTGACGCTGCTGTCGACGCTCTCCCTCCTGGACATGGATTCTGGGATCCCCTCACCCGCTCCAAATGTTGCACTGTTCGGCGCCGAATCCAGTGACTGGGGTCGGTCGAAGCGCCGCGGGTCCGCGCTTCCTGGCGATGTGGGAGATACCATGGATGCGACGCTCATGTTGCTGTTGATTGGCGACACAAGGGCCTGTGGCACTAGGTTGGACGCGGTCGAGGTGGGTGAAGGTGTTTTGTCGATCGGGGATGAATGGAAGCCAAAGCCTGAGCCTGTGGGGCTTGGCACGGCCATACCAGACGCTGCCGAAGTGTCTGGTCGAGTTCAGTCAGCCAATTGACGCCGGCTAGTGAGTCCCAGGTTCCATCCATCCTGAAAGCTTACTTACGTTTACTCGAGGCATCCGTGCTGGAGTAGTAGGCCGAGTCGCGGTTGTCTTCTGGGTTCAAAACCCCTGCAAGCCCGGCAGGGAACTTCTGCGACGCGGGCCTTGGTTGATCCATGGCGCATGCGAGACCCAGGCCACTCTGCCCAACACAATCCGCTGAGATGGGTATGGAGGGGCTGTTGAGAATATGCTGAAAGCGTGCGCCCAATTCAAACAGCACACGAGGCCAAGGTCGCAGGCAGTAAGAATACCACGTCGAATGCCGTCGAAGAACAGGGTCGAGGCTGGAATAGACTGATCAATGAATAGTGCTGAGGTTCCTATAGATCAGTACTTTATTGCTGTTTAGTAAAGAACGGGGCGCTCGTGATAACGAGCCAAGATAGAGCAAGTGAGTGGAATAAAGAAAAAAGGAGGGTGGTGAGATATCGAGGACCTTGTAATTTAGATCGAAAGTAGAGACCCGGCGGACGATGAGCTTGAGTACGGGCCCGCACGCACGTTTTTTCAACGAGCCCAGCATTTAGCACGAGCCGGGGGGGTGCTGCACTTGAAGAGGGGCTGCTGGCAGGGTCGACGAAATGGCGATTGGCCAGTGGAATTGATGGACACGATGGGTCATTGCTCCCGGGAGCAAGGGATGCATGTGGAACCTGGATGCTGCGAATCCCTACCACAGGGCCCGCCTGTTTTCACCAGACACCGTGCTGCGGCAACTTTTATTCGCATGTTCAGGTTCCGGGTACAGAATAGCCGACGACCGCCAGCTTCTGGTCACGTTGCGACCTGAGGTTGCGCCTGTCGCCTCTCGCGAGGTCGGTTGAGGCTTTCAGCACGCCAAAGTAGCGGGACCCGTTACACTAACAGCCCCGCCGAAAAGGGCAGGAGCTTAAGGACGGACTCACACCCGACTAAGACAATCACGAATAAAGCACGAACATAGACTGCCTGTTCCTTCGATTTGGTGTCGCGCTTGGCTTGTTAGCCGGGAGGTGTCCGCTACTTCGCATCAGCTATCCCGTCCTAGCTGGCCACTGATTTGGATCTGGCTTGCAGTGCTTGTGGCAGGCACTTTTTGGGAAGATGCACGGAACCAGACTCACTTTACATGTTCCTAGAATACTTGACTGTACCCACCTGCACCTGCACTTGATGTATGTGCTGCGACGGGTGGGGGTTCACATCCAATGCAGGAAGCCTAGACACCAGCCTGGAAAGACTCGAGTCGTTAATGCGTCAGTTAGAGAAGCACACTAATCTAGTGTATCGTAGTGGTGTGCGTTGGCTTTGGCCTTTCTGGAGACCAGTATTCTACAGTATTCTCCGGGCGTTTTCCCACAGCTTCGACGTTCAGGTCATAACGGCACCTAGGAAAGAACAGGAAACGAAGGAGGGGCAGATTGGATATTGCGGGAGGGGTTCGACACGTTCAGACGGTGCATGCTTTAGCTCTATGGCAGTGGAAACATTTACACGTGCCGCACCCCACCCGCAATGGTAGGATGAATCTACTAAGTTTTGTTTGTGGTATTCCCGACAGCCCTGCAAACATATGAAGTACCCCAATTACACCCAATGTTATGATATACTCACAGCAGACATGATGATACATCTGTGATTCAGAATAAAGGGTCGAGCTACATCGACCGCTCGTGTTGTCCAGGAAAATAACCGAACACTACAGGCGCATGATCCGAGGGATGAAAATAGCGAATTGCCATGTCAACGATGAGTCTGCCCATCTGACAATTCAACTTTCCGTGTATCTTTCGGGGCCTGGACGTGCCTTGGCCAGTTGCCGACACACATTGACCTGCTAGATTCCTTGACGAGAGTATCAGTGTACGCGATGCCACTGGTAACTGGCCAAATACGCATCGTGTTAGACGGTACTTGGAGTTTGCACCGACTCTCAGCTACAGAGTGTCGAGTTCTTGCAGCGTGTACAGCTCAAACTGGAAACTTTTAGAGTTTCGAAACGGGCGTCCTGGTCTTTCTGTCTTCGAACGTCATGTTCTACTGCACAGTCGATATGGTTCGTTGCACGCGTGGGTATGTACAATGCTTCGTTTGCCTTACCACAACCTGGAAGTCCCGATACATGTCTCGGGCAAAATCGCATAACCCTTCAAAGCCTTGGATTGCAAAATGACCATGGTTAGCTTAGTCAGGTGCCTTCACGTAAGATGCGATTCATATACCTTATTCAGGTAGCCAGTTCACTCAATACAAACAGAAGGAAATCAGTGTTACCAATACTCACAGAAATGCAGGTGGGTGTGCATTCACTTCATGGTCCTCCCGCGCTGTGCCACGCAAAGCGTGTAGCATAAAGACATCTCTCCCAGGCCATCGGCGAAAATTGGCCATGATCCAGGAGCGCCGACTTATTGCTTTAGCAGTTCACTTAGGATTTAGCGAGGCCAATTGACGTATTTCCCTGACGTTTCGAAAAAACCGGGTTATATGCCAGCTAAGGTATTGCATTCTAGATTACGCATTTTGTGTGATGCTAGCAAGAAGGGGGCTTTTCCTTCAATGAGAGATTCCTCGAATTTGAACGTGACACTTGTCCCGCTTTCGCTGCCATTCGGAAGTAGGGTACAAGACCTGTTACATTTATTGACGCCGATATTAGGTAGAACGTGAGCTTCGTTCAGTTCAGTAGATGAATGTCAAAAAACCGCCGACTACCATCATCGCAAGGCATCCATGGCTGTCTTCAACGCTTTACGAGTAAAGTCGCGCTGCAATAACCTAGACGTGCCCGAGTGCGCGCATTTCCGCCCCACCAAAACCCAACCCCACAATCCCACTCACAGCGTCTCTCAAGACGGACTCGACAGCGCGGACTCGAGTGGTCCTTCGCCAATGTTCGATAATGACAGAGAGTGCAGGTGATCGCGCCCGAAAGTAGTGATGGCAGGGCGAAGGAATACGACACCGAGCCACAAGTGGAAGGTGAGCTGCTTCCGTCCGATATCTCTTCGGTCCCACAAGACGATCGTCGGGCTCGCTGCCATCTACTAGTGTAAGTTTAGCCAGGAGTTAGTTGGCCAAAATTCCCATCCTAGCCGATCCACAACTGCAGGAAATGCTCCCCCGCAACCCACGCGAGTTGCCTGTTCCGCCATGTCGCACACAGGCAATCCAGATCGACCAATTGCGATGCGATTGAAGCCTGGCCCAAGCCAACTGCGGAAGACGCCATGGCCCGCCCGCCCTGCCCAAGTCGAGCAGAGATCCTCCTGTTAAGGTCCTAGTTCTAGGTACTTTACGGAGCACTCTGCCAAAACGCGACACCCGTGCTTTTACCGTGCTGGCCATCAAGTTTGAAGTCGAGACGAATTGGCCATAGTTAGTGATGCACTGCGCCTCTCGCTGCACATTATGATCTAAGGCTTCTCAATAAACGATTGTAACTAAGAAGATGAAGGCGCAAGATGTAGTGTGTACAAAAGGGCACTGATGAAAAGTTGGTTGATTTTTAATTCTTAGTGCTTGCGTTGAGAATGTTCTAGATTGTAGGCCAAGCCTACAGACGTCTACGTTAGGTGACTGCGGATATGCCAGCTGTTGCGGTCTTAGAATGAGAAATCCTTTGGAGACGACGTCTTGCCTAATCGTGGTGTTAACTGACGGGTGTAACGGTAACCAATGCGATGGATGATGTGTACGGTAATGTACCACCTTAGGTACAGAAGGAGAGGATGCTTGTGAAAATGGATAATTGGCCTACACTGCACTGTTTAAGTCGCCGGCCCCTCAGGTTATGGGACTTCTCAACTGTGTGATCCGAGCTCAAATCGCTGCGATCCACTGCTGCAGGTCGATCGAGCCCTCGCCCCCGCCCACGTTTGTTGTCTCTGGTCGGAGGGGCTTCTTGATGCGAAGGGCATTGTATTCGATTGTATTGTTAGATAACTTAGATTCCACGGATAAGGCAAAGGAGTCGGCTGCTTTCGTCTCAGGTTCCTGGTGCCAACGGATTCGTGGGAGATCTCATTCGTGGTGTGCACACACCCATATCTTTCCATTCTGCAATCTCCGCTCGGCGAAATCTCACAGGCGATCACCCCGTCCCTTGAACTGTGCGTTGAACTGGGCTCTTTGGCGTCTGCGCCGTTCCAAACTCACTGCCCCCTCGGTGACCAATGTCATTCCTTCTTTTTTCCCTTTTCTTGCCCCACCTGCACGTGCTTTTGTGGTGGATATCTGGACTGAACACTTGTTCCTGGTGTACTCTTGAATCGCCGTGAAGGCTGATGGAGGCAATGCAGGCCATGACTTTAGCCATGATAAAGACGAACAAGATTGATGAACTGAGCATAAGCAGAGCAGCTCAGCATCAAAGCCCACCTAAAAGCGTTTTTCGGAGGAAAGCAACAAGTCGCCGCACTGACTTTCGAAGCTAGCTCTGTCAAGCGCTCGGTGACTGCCCGCTGCCAAGCTCTCCCTGACCGACAACATTTGGACCGACCGGGAGTGACTTGGGATGAGATCGCGAGGTCCGAGAGTTGCCTGGACCCGGCAACCGAATAAGTTGTCTTTTTTTTCTCTTCCGGGCCTCTGGCTCGCGTTTTCAACTGCAAACGGAACTGCCATGGCCCCGTTTTGTTCTCCATGTTCTCCATTGGATGCAGTGTTTCTAGTTTAGTGTTTCTGAAATTCCCCGAATTTCCCCCAGGTCAGATACAAAGCACGGTACGCCGTGGAAGCGGCGCCGAGTGCTACCTTGACTTTTGTAGGTCTTTGGGGCAATTTAACGTTGTTGGCAGCAATGCCGCCTTGGACTGGCTACAAGTTAGCATGCCACACTGTTTCTTGATCCTTGTCTTAACATGCATCTCTGTGCTGATTGTGTGGCAAACATGTCGCCAGTTGATCCTCCTTGTGCCAACATCACTCCAAGTCCTTATCGGGGTCTCCTGGAAACACATGGTCAATCTCAACCGATTTGCATGCATGTTATTTTATCTTACACTACTTGCGCCTCGTCAGTTCACAACGAGTACCATACGACAAGTTCACTCTGCTTCCCGTGGCATGCAATGGACAACTCAGACTCGCTGCTAACGGCAAGTGATCGCAGGGGCCTCGACAGCGGCCACAGAATGTGGGGCAATCTGCGCGGGAACATGCCGTGCCAGTGACGCAGACAACGGTTATGAGTCGGTCGACTCGCTCAGTTGACAGCATCCTAAATGGCATCGGCGGTACAAGACCTTGGTCACATGGAACCGTGTATCTCAAGTATCTCAAGACAGCTCAAAAGGCTACTGGAGGTGCCCTGGCAAGCCTGGTTATATGGCCTGCGAACTGGATTGTTTCAAGCCGCATGTGGAATCGGGGATGCTCATGAACAGACGGACTGGAGAAACCTAACTAAGAGCGACGGACATGTGTGGTGAATCGCTAACAGCCAGTATTTTCTTCTCTTCCCACTCACGCCCGCAAATCCCTTGCGTCAACGGAATGGCGAGAGGGCAAGATGTCTCAGTCAACATCCCTTTCGAAGGCTAGTCTTTTCCGCCGGGTATGCCCCGGTTGGCACAACACTTGGCCGCAGCCGGGCGGCGGGAAAAATACGAGATACGTCTTGTCGGGTATCATGATTGGGGTGTCGATGCGTGACATACCTTGACTCCCGAGCATCTTGGTTGGAGATCGAGCTTTGGTCCAACAGTGTAGATGGTTGAGAGATGTCGAAGATGCATACTTTTCGTTCCGAAGACGGGAAAGTGAAGCAAGGGAGATTAGGCATAATACACTAACTAATACCTACCTGGAGTCGCAGATGTAGCTCTCGTGTTCGCAATCTATTCGGACATTATTCCGTGGAGAAGGAAGGGCCGCCCTCATTCCAGCTCCATCCCTCTGCTGCCCGTCAGCCGCATGATGGCCAGCAGAACTACACGCATGGCCTTGCGTGTGTCTGCATCGTACCAGAAGCTATTATTCGGCCGCTAAGCTCCCCGACTAGCTACAGGCAGGTCGAGGCGGTCGGAGACTGGAAGCTACCTAGTGAAGTACATATAACGACAGGAGCCCAGCAGTGTGTCGTGCACAGTACTTGTACATACAAAGTACGTACTGTACATCACGGGAGAGCCTGGGACAGCAATGAATCTTGCTCCAATCGGCCACTAGCGGTCATTCGACTTGTCTTGTCTCAGTGACCCGCCTTCAACGAGGCGCCGCGTCCACAACGGTCAGACTAGTGCAGGCGCGTTGTCTCTCTCGCGTCAATGATCTGAAGACAAAGCAAGGCCCATTGGCCTGGAGCGAGCCCTTGCTTGAAACCCACCTTTTCGTCTCCTTTGGCGCTTCCAAAAATGCTGCTGCTTCTGCATGATGAAGAGACTATTTGCCTTCACACATGTCTACCGTGCAGTTACCGCCAATCGAACCAGATGCAATCCTAGTCTAGGTCGCACTAGAATGGTCGCCGAGTCGGCGACTCTAGCTCTACCCACGGGCGGTGGCTTCCGGGCTGGAGCGGCGCTATCCCTTTGGACGTGCAAAATGGCGCTTTCTTGGCAACAGGGCATAGGGACCAAAGCGATTGGGCGCCACCAAAAGCACGGTTTTTCACTACCTTGAGCATTGTACTGTCCGTGCTAATCGTGCCAAGAAAATGCCATTTTGCACGCCCAAAGGGATCCCACGCGCACTCCTCCCAGCAAGACTTCCATCCCGCCTGATTGCCGCTGAGGCTTGCGGTTTCGCATAATGGAGAGGTACGAAGTAGTAACCTTCGGTCCTCATCGGTTTACTAAGAATATATAGTTAGACTGTACACATGGCACTTAGGGATATTCCATACAGCGTGTTTCTAGTCATTTGCCTTACTGTACAGTACGCTCCACGTGGGAGGTCGATACAAGTAGCTTGTGGGGACGCTTCGTGAGAGTAGAAAAGCCGTCTACCGATAGATCTTCGATGACACGATCCACGCCATCACATGTTCAGAGAATAAAGCATCCGTACTTCAGCTGAGCGAGAGGGGAAACAGCCTTGCTTCTTTGCTTCCACGGCCTCTCGGCCCCCGGCCCCGACATGCGGACAAATGTTGCTTGAAGCTTACTGTGCAAGGCTTGCGTCGGATTCCAATCATGCAGGGCGGATCAGATATCGGTTATCACAAAATAACACAAGGAAACAAAAGAAAAAGAAAGGATTGTATCACGACCTGTGCTCTAGCCCCGCTGTGGTTCGCACCGCCGGCTCGCGAAATGCACGGGAGATCCTCCCAAATGGCTGGGAGTGGGTCACGTCGCCATCCATCAATTGGACGCTCCCCATCGTGATTTGTGCCCCTCACTGCCTGCCGATCTTGCGAGTCGATGGGAATCAATGGACTGGCACGACTGGCCTGGCCCAGCTGAACATTCACTCGAAAGCCGACCGCGCGGCACTCCGATCAGTCATTCGTCCCATCCCCTCGATTTTCATGGGACCCGCTTTCCGTCCGCTACACAGATCCACTCTACCAGACAGCATGCAGCAATTGGAGCCGGTGGTTCACACAGACG
Organism: Diplogelasinospora grovesii; assembly: GCA_033297225.1. Classification (NCBI taxonomy): domain Eukaryota; kingdom Fungi; phylum Ascomycota; class Sordariomycetes; order Sordariales; family Diplogelasinosporaceae; genus Diplogelasinospora; species Diplogelasinospora grovesii. Next base: position 77,357 of record MU853892.1, on the reverse strand, counting down.
GTGCAGCAGTCCATTGATGTAATGTGCTGCACGGATGCTCCGCTCCGGACTCTGGAAAACAACCAACAGAAACGACAAACATCCGCCAGCAGCCAGCAGCAACTAACAATGAGGCGTTCAAACTAGCGTTTCAGGCGGATGCTCAACGAACGCCATGTCGACACGCACAAGTTGGCTAAATAATGGCAGGCAAATGCAGGTCGCGGCCAGTGATCACGATGTAGGCAAGACATTGTCTTTCCCAACAAACAGCGGTTGTGCGCCATGAAAATGGGCTAGACGAGACAAAGGCGCACCTCATTCTACAGGACAACAGCATTCCCCGGTCGGGGGCCGGGCGAGGTGAAACTTGTGCTCAGCTGCTGGGTGGCACCGATGCGTCGCTCAGAATCCTCTGTCGATTCTCTGCCGAGGTGACAGATCTGTTGCAAGGTGACCGGCCGTCGTCATGCAGCGGCGGTGGTCTTACTTGTGGTTCGGCTTCATTTGCCCTTCCATCTACTCTCTCCCTGACGGCAAGGTGAGGCAGTCCGTGCTTCCCCCTCAAGTTCTTCCTCTAGATCTCCCACGTTCCACGGCTGGCTGTCCTCGAGTGAAGACTCCACCGCTGTAAGTAGCACGAGGAGAGCCCGTAACAATGCAGTGGCTGTCTCGTCCGTCTCGGAGAAGAAACACACGTGCAGCTGCATCATTTCTACGTGTCTCGATGCCTGGCCTTGTCGAAATTCCAGCCAGCGGCCGGCTCCCGTCTCCCTCCGAGCCTGCATTGCAGTCTCGTATATGCGATCTCCATCCTCGTGGGGACGCATTTGCTTTGCCCACTCTGCCCTTGCGTTGTTCTTTCAGCTCCCCGTCTCTCAACCCAGACTCAGGGAGCCCGCCGCAGTCGGGACCAAGTGAAAGGCTACGTACGACGTGGACTACACGGATACTTGCATAGCACCGACTGCAGGGTTTCAAAAAGTAACGCTGTGCCCTCCATCCCACGTTTTTGGTGGTTTACTATCCCCCCTTTTCCCCCTCGGTCAACCCCTTCATGTATGCGGTGTGGTTCCATTTGCCCCCTTGCCTCCCCATCTCCGGCCTACTGCAGTGTATGACGGTCTGTGTGACGGCCAGCAGCAGCCGGCAGCGCTATGTGGTGTCTACGGAAATTGGGACATGTAGGCGTCGAGTCTTGTGTTCTCTCCCTTGCTTTTTGCCTTGTCCCCAAGTCGCACCGCACCGCACCGAACCGCAGCAGCAGACCTCGTCCGGAGAGGCGGGAATTGCATGGACGGACCGCCGGGCGCACACTCTTTGCTGTGAGGGAGAGCAACATGTGCTACATGCCGGTTCCGTGGCGAGAGAGCCTCGCCCCTCGTCCCCCATGCACATTGAACATGTGAGAGGTGAAAGGGATGCGTCACTATTGCCGCACTGCCTGTAATTACCGCAGCGCTGGTTTGGTGCGACATTCGTAGGGGGAGTGCCCTGAGGCAGGCTGAGGAGAAGGTCACAGTGTTGACTGGCGACCAGTGGCCTGTCCTCTGTACTCTGTGATCTGTAGCGTGTCATATGTGAAGTGGCCTGTTTGCCTCGCTGCTGCACAACTGGACGGGCGAGAGAGGGGACCAAGCGGAGTACCTGATCCGTAGGTACCTGACCTTATATCTGCATCGTCAGCCGTGCAAGGGCAGATCAGCAACTTGCACGCATCCATTACACAGCGATCTTGCTTAGCGCGTGCGAGTGAACCAAAAGGCAAACAAATGCATGTCTCAGACCCGTGCTGTGAAAACAGGCCTGCTGTGAAAAGGGCGGACGAGATGGCGCGGTCGCCTGTCTCTCTGTCTCTCTGTCAGTCTGTCTCGACATCTTTCCTCTGCCCACTACTCTCCGTGACATACCGAACCATCCCCACTTCCGATCGTCCGAGCCCAGGTCTGGCCGCTCGGAGAGATTTCTGGTATGCATCTTTGACTCCTACGCACGCGCTGGAAGTTGGAAGTGAAGATCTTGCACCCTCTTTTATTTGATGATTACACGGGGATATTTGCAGGCACCCAACTCACGGCTCGCGTTTCACTTTTCGTTACCTCCTCGCCCGTGAAGAGGGTAGACTAAGTAATGAAAAAACTCATGAGTAACGTACCTTATCTAGGTACGATGTTGCCATCATATCGAAGATATCTTGTTACTCAATGAGTTATTTCTATCTGAGGTCAAATTTCCGCGCATCGTCAAGCTTTGTGGCTTGTCTGTAATCTCTGAATTTTGTATCCTTTCCTCGGTCTGTAAGAAATTATGAGTCTAACACGATGGATTTTCTCTAATATAGTACTTCCATAGACAATATCATTGCTTGTTTAGATGCTGTGTTACCGATGAGGTTATTTGGGCAAAACTCGAAGGAGAAACTTCTTGAGGTATGGGTACCTAGGTAAATTCTTATAGCCCATGAACGCTTAGGAGTAACGTACGCAAGTTATCAGTCTGCTCGGTACATCCACGTTTGTAAAGAGACTAGAAACCTGGTTATAATATCGAAACCGTTAACATGGTTCTCAACTTCATCTAACATGGCTCTAGTTGACTTTTCATCAGCTGCTTCCGAAGTGCCGCTATCGCATCCGAAGTTGACTCTGTTGTCACTCAACTCGTGCCAACCATAAGAACCTGGAATGGTATCATACAGATAATAGTTAATAGCGCATCGAGGTTGTTACAAAGACTGCCCAATCTGGATATATAGGTAGATATATGACCGCCAGTTCCCAAGCTTCAAATTTTACACCGCAAAAGATTTTGAATACGCCTGGTGCTCCCCAACTTTTCCCTGTTGCTCCGTAGTAATCTTATCTATGTAGGTAGTCATGACCGCTCCAATGACGAGGTAGAATTCGACCTAGAGAATCGGCGAGAGAAGAAATGACTCCAGTGACACGCTAAAAGGAAAACCCGGCCTTCAAAGCTTGATGACTTGAATACGCGTTGGAAAGGAACCCGCCATCAACCGCGAGTGGTCAAGAACGGGAGGCTTCCAACGGGAGATCGGTCATAATAGGACACAGAAACTACCGCACCCAGCATTACTCGGCCGCTGCAGAATCTAAAAATAGGGATCTAGCGGCACCGCCGCGGGTTGAATGTTAAAACTAATCATGATGCCTGTACTCTGGATCATGTGAGTGATGCGCCGGCTGGCGGTTATGATATTCCTACTATTCGGGCCACCATCAGCCACGCGAACATGCTATATCATGCTGTGAAATGCACTGAGGAAAAATCTCGTCAGAGTCTCGCGCATCAGTCTCCTGTTTTTACCAGTTATCGAACATTACCCCTTTGCGCGAGGACTTGGCCGTAGCCCCTCAACGCCTTACATTGTGACTTCACTACAACTACTAGTATCGTCTGTCTGAATATCTGGACACAGCTTACGATGACTGATGTTAAAATCATCGCTGGTCCAAGTCCGCCGAGTGTCCCAGCGTCCCAACAACACTCAGCCACCAGAGCACCCCCCAAGTCGGATTGCGGGCATTACACGCCCGAACAACAACATGCGGCAGGGCATCCACGGGATTCTGGCCAGCAACTTCAGACTCCAGGCTTGGGACTTTCAGGACCAACGAGCAAGTATGAAGATGCCGCAGCCGAAACCCCGGCAAACACATTTGATCACGGAAAACTCAGGCGACGAGTCGCTTCAAGTTGCAACTTCAGGGACACAGCCCGCGGCAAAGTTGAGTTCAGTCACCGTCGACGACCATTACGACTTGAGTACACCCATTCCTGGAATCGATAAGCGACTCCCAAATTCTAGAGTCGAAACAAGTGACTCCGGAGTCAAAATGACTACAATGAGAGGCTCAAGTTGGTGTCAGGGCAGATGCACAAAGCCGTCAACAAGTCACATTCGGACCTTCAAGATTATGCCAGGACGGTCCTCTATCGCCATGATCATGGTTGGGACTTCACCTGAAACAGGCCGACCAAGCATAGGTGTCATTTTCTGTTTCAAGGAGCCTGAAGACTCCAAAAGTCCCTGTTCAACGAGAAGATCAAGGATAGACTATACTGCCGCGAAAAGCCCTTCCCGTTTCGGCTTTTCCATGGACGTAGGGATGCTGAATCCCCTGTGCCGCCGTATGAGCTTGTCTGCTGCCGGTTCAAGTACGGACCCTTGGTGTGAACCTGAATGCCTCTGGTGATTCTCTGGAAGCTCATCTCGACTCAACACCTAACCTTGTGTGGCGGATTGCTCAGCCCGAGACACGAGCGGATTATGCATGCTAGGTTTGGCGATTTAGGTTGTTACCTTTCATGTTGAAGGGAACCTCAATATTAATAAGTCTGACATTTCATGGTGTTTTAACTGTCGGCAATTTCTTCCCTCTAGCCATCCTTCATCGGATCGGCGTATGTCAAGACCATAAGATCATCCTGGCTGCTGAAATATCATCCTGCATCATGCGATTCGAAAAACGACAGTGTCAACTATAGGCCTCCATACGTACTCAGGCTCCAAGCTAAAACAAACCCTGGTATGCGGGGTGGACCGTTGCAAACACCCAACTCGCCACTCAGCCACGACGTACCTCTATTTAATTACCAAGATGTTTGGATGGAAAATCGCATCAAGGATCTGGAAGAGCTGTTGCTCGCTGCCAAAGCACGCGTGCAGCGAGCTTAGACACTGACCGTGGCCGAGGGCGAGGGAGTTAAGGAACTTCGGTTTCAGCATACGCTCCCGTTGCGGCTCGACTTCGTGGGGGTCCCGATCGAGGTCATACTCCGTCGGTTCACCACCTACTGGGTCGAGCGGATGCTAAGAATCTACTTTTAAATGGTGGATCCGGCGACGAAATTAAGGTTGCTTAATTTCTCTTTCTGTCTCCCTTCTCTTTCTGTCTTCCTTCTCTTTCTGTCTCCCTTCTCTTTCTGTCCCCCTTCTCTCAGGTCCCTGTCCCTCTCTATTCAAAGATGGACAAGTACCGCCCTTCGAAGCTTTTCCCAAATCCATTACACTAGAAGCCGAACGGCCTACCCCGAAAACGAAGGCTTCGTAGCCGCGGATTTAATCAAGATTTATAGAGAATGTGACGAGGATGAGCTGTCGAGATCCCAGATGTTAGTTTTGCTCAGACTCTGCTGTACCTACCTACAATGATGCGCACTAGGCACCAACTAATCCGGCTCTCGTCGAATGCACTTTACCCGCTCTATCCAGCATTGTTTGGAAAGTTGATCAACGAAATATCGTCTGACGTTCTCCGGGACCTTCTGCCCTAAAAGAATATTGGCCTCATGCCCTGGCTGCTCTGGTTGGTTTTGGTGATCCTGGGAGGGGTGCGCGCCGAGGCCGTGCGTGGACTGCAAAGGACTGATAAAGAACTAGACGATCAGCCGGCGGAATCCTACGCTCCTAACACACGGAACGCCCAACCGTAAAGCCCGGCTACTACCCGGTCACGGCCGGTCGGCGACGATGATCTGTGCGATGCCTGGTGCGGGGACACAACCCTGATAACCGGGTGACTATCATGCATCAAGTTCAGAAGCGAGACGGACGCAAAGAAGCGTCCAGTCCCATGAAGGCTTCAAACGACCGAGATTAGCACGTGCAAGATCAACAGCAGCCATAGCAAGAGGAGCAGACGGCCATCGCCGCAGTAATGGAATAAGATACATGAGCGGGCTCAGCCACGGCAGCAATAACTGGAATGCTGGCCTAAAGAACTCCAAGATGAGTGGAGCATAAAGAGAACACATTCGAGGGTAAGGCTAGCTCTTTGGACACTCCGTCTCGTTGACCTGTTGGAGGACACAGTCTGGAAGCATGGATGTCGTGCGTGGCTTTCAACTTGTTCAAGGCATCGAAGACAGGCCAAATCAACACGACTATGGCTAGGTACGTATGTGATGGAAGGGCAACCGAAGGCCATCGGCCACCTATTGCTGTCCTCGAGCCCCAATATCACCGCCTTGAAGAGACCACATAGAAGAATCAGCGCAACTATTCTCGTTCTTGCTCCTGGCCACTGCATGTTAATGTCGACGTGCATTCCCGGCCCGACCCTCCACCAGATCCCTCGACGCCTGACAGCGGAGTCCCCCATATCTGAACTGTGCATCCTCTCCCCGCACAAGAAGCGGTGTCACGAGTGGGCTTTCAACGCGATTAGCTCGGTATGCAGGGTCTGCGCCAGGTAGCAACTTGCTCTCTTTTGAACACCCCCTCCCTCTCCTTCGTCCGCCACTTCCCCGAAACACAACTGTGTGGAGGTCGGTGGTGAGGATTTGCTTGTCGAGGGTGGTCTATTCGTCGTGTTCTTCGGGCGCCACCCCACTTGGCATCTTGAATAAAGGCTGGTGCATGCAACGAGTCCGAAGCTCTCCGCGAAGAGTCCTTGTTGGAGGCTAGTTCCCGGCGAAGGGCTCGATGTCATATTTGCCCTCGAGATGGTCGCGGATCGCGTGCGCGCCCATAAAGGTGACGCCAAACACGGTTATCCTAACCCGTTTGTGGGTCCGCCCACGGTAGGACGAAAACCGCCAAAGTGGCAACTAGGACGATAGCGGCAACCTTCGTCGATATGCATACGCCAGAGCGGCCGCGCCGATGCTGGCGCCCGCATGGCTAAAAACGTCGCAGAGCACTTGGTTGAATCCGACCACGTCGACGACCGAGCATATCACGGCGATATCCGTCTCGCCAACTATAGCGCCCGTGTCACCACTTACCACACTCGAGACAATCATCTTAGGGAACCCTATTGGCAGGGCCTGTCGTATAACCCGAGCAACGAGTTGGGTCCCTTAGGGACCCGTTGTCTGAGCTTCGAGTCCCTCCCCAACTCCACATTTCCTTTTCCTTGACTCTTGCCTACCGCCCATTCTCCCATCTTAGTCTCCGGAGTAGCCGTCCTGGCTGGTAGCGATCCGTGCCGCAACTCAGGGCAAGGAGCAGGACCAAAGAGCAGAGCAGCGCGGCAACTGCGAGCGCCGCCGAGACGATGCCGTCGATAGCCTTGTCTTCGTAAAGCTCCTTAATTTCCTGCGCAGCGCAGTCCGACATGAACTCAATCAGCTCATCCGAGTCTCTTGGTAGCTCGTACGGCGTTCGGCGAGGGGCTTCTCCGCGGAATCTTGACTGCGATTTGGCATTAGCTTTGGTAACGTCCAGGAAACTAGGCCAGCATCAGAGAAAGGCGGCGGAGTCTCACCTCGCCATTCACCCTCCTCTTCTCTAAAATCTATGTATCCTTCCATACGTATCTCTTGCCCTTCAGCTGTCGACGCCACATTACCGCCTCGGTTACATGAGTTGATTCATTCAAACAGGAGTCCAGGACCACGTCACCACCATCCAGGCGGGCGGCTGCGCGGGCACCGACATTGCCATTGAATAAATCAAATGTAGTATTGAAGGTCAAGAAGTCCGCAGAAGGGGGTTCGAGGGACGAGAGAGGCTATGTTGTAGTAACGGCGGTTCGAGACGAGTTTCGGGTCGGCTCGGGCAGTCTGATGATGGCTTGGGCTCTGGGATTGTCAACGGGGAACCTAGTTACTCGACCGGGAAATTAGCTTCGGCTCGGCGAAAGAAGAATGTGCCCCGGGGGAGGGAAGTTCTTGGAATCCTACTGCGAGAATCAACAAAGGGAAGCTCTGATGGTGTTTTGCTTTCTAAGGATGTTGGGCTTCTGAGGGATTGTGGTGCTGGATCTGAGGGGACACTCGAGCAAAGAAAGGCTCCATGTACAGAGGACCCGCCGCATGTTCTATGTGCAGCCCCTGAGGACTGAGAGCTTATTGTAAGTAGGGAAGGAGCGAGTTAGCCCACTTCCTACACAGCACATACAGGTCACGCCATATCTTTCCGCGGGCCATATTCTCTGATTTTGAAATGCCACAAGATTTTCCAACTTTGAAACTCAAGTTCTCCTCCGTGACATCATGCGCTGGCCACGCTCTCCGGCACCAGCAATATGTTTTACAGTCACGAACGTTATGTTCTACAGTCACGAACGTAAGCTCTTGTTTTCTTCGTCTCGCTTGCCATCATCATTTATCTGCTACGTGTGGTCAGCAAACATTATCCCCAAAATCAGATCAACACCACTAATCCCCACCAACGAAACATGGCGGATTCTCTTGCTACGGACCTGCTTACACACGCAATGGAAATTCTTTCCGACAGTTCTTCGGTACGTAAAAGCACAACTTCTCTCCTCACCCTAAAAATCACCGACCTCATGAACTCGCTGACAGTGAAGTTTAGCAGCCGCTCTGTCCGGTCCTCAGATTCATTCAAAACGTCCGAAATGCAGACCCTGAAGACGTCACCCTCGCTGTCGCCATCATTATCGTCTACTCGTCCCTTGCAATGGCGTTCTGCCTTGTGCCGAGGCAGAGACGGGGCCCGCGCTTTGCCAACGCTCCCCCGGCGATGCTGGGCATTTGCCACCTGGCCTACGTTATTGTGCAGCAATTCGTGCTGTACGTGTTCTCGGGGTGGCTTTGACGTACGTTGCCCATCTGCTTGGCCTGCTCGGATGGAACAGAACGATGGCTGATGATGGTATTGGTACTACAGGAGTTCAGTCCGTGAAGAACGGGGCCCTGTTGCCGTCTTTCCAATCTGCTAAACCGTACTAGCAAGTATTTTTCTCCAAATGCCAGGGCAATCAATGTACCCTAGCTAACGTCAATCACTCACAGTTTATCTCGCCCGAAGAACACACACTGCCGAGCTGGATGTGGTCAGAATGGTTCATCAACCCAGATATATCGCGAAGTTCCGGGATTGTACTATACATGTAACATAACCGAGCAACTGTCAGTCCCAATCTGGTGTGGATTTCACTACCTGTCTGTATACAGTGGATCATATTGGAATGTGCATCATCGGGGGCCGTTAATAGAATCCCCGGCCTCCATCTGGCCATGTGAACAAAAGGTAGATGCATGGGTAGGTACATCTAGGAATCAAGCTACTCAGGCAGGTCTCAAGTGGTTCCAACATTGCTTGTTGCTATATATAGGTACCTCGTTGAAGTGGGGGGCATAAAGGCTCCCCTACAGCCCCTGAGGATGTACCAGTTCATACGGTGACGGGGAGGAAAAGGGACTCTTGTTTATATCAAGTCGGTTAGTTCTCTGACTCTGCGTGATGAAACGTGGTATATATACCAGGTATACGCTTCGGCTGGCAACAGTCGGAGCCCCAGCTTTTACGACCGCGCGCCTACAAAGCTCTGTTGGTCAATTAGGCTCACTCAATGCGTTCTTCCACGTACCAACAGCCGTCCCTATAGGAAGCCTTACGGCGAATCCTTTCTGACCCACGGCTGTTCGACAACCTGGTCAATGGCACGAAATTCTACATCGAGATATGCCCTCGATACCCAAACCCCCCTGAACCCTCTGACCCCCCTGAAGGAAACCCCCCTGAGGAAGCTCCCCTGACTTAGTATGGATACAACGGCTTCCGTCGTGCAGGTCACTGCGTGGAGGTGCCTAGGCTAGCCCGGGCATCTCCCCCGCAGGCCAAAACAAGCCCTCTCTTTTTGCAGCCACGTGAACGACACCAGGGGCAACAACGACCACGCCTAGAAACCGAATCGTTGAAGCCTTTGATGGTTCTAGAAATCAGCCAACCAACCAGAACGGGGCCAGCCTTGATGGCAGGCACATCACGACCCTCTAACACGGTAGTCTTACCTACCCACTGAACCTGTCGCTCTGTCCTCTGTATAATACTCAAAAACGGTGTAAAACCCCATCATGTACTATAGCCAGACAGCTGCACACTACAGCCGTCCCTATTTCATCTACTACCGCACCTTCTTGATTCTCCCGTCCCATTGTCTCTCGCTTCACGACCTTTCTTGCAAATGCAAAGTACACCAATAGAGCAGTTAGTTTGCAACTGGCTTTAGCTATAGGTCGAGATGTCGCAGACCGATTACGTATTATTGCTATACCTATATCTACGGGTACTTGAGCTGATCGACATATGAATTAGGATACCTAGTCGTTGCGCTGTTCCCCCCTTCGACCCGTAAGGAACGCCAATGCATCCGACCCAGTCCCGAACTCCATCCATGTCCAAACCTGCCTGCCATCCAAGGGGAGATGAGCGTCCTACCTTCGTATACTACAGTAGGAAACATTAGGTAGATTCCTGAGCAGGGTCTCGTGGTTGTATGCGGAGTGAAAGGGCGGTTGTTTACTTATATCTACAGGGACCTTGCGCTGCAGGTCTTCGGGGGTGCCATGCGCTTCCCGAGCGTTGCAGCAGTCCTAGCTGCTGGGCATTTGGTATTCTTTTGCTAGCCATTGTCAGGTTTTTGTTTCCTTTCCTTGTTCAACTCTGCATACTACGCCAAGGATTTTGTCCACGGCGGTATTCCGAGTCGAAGAGATGATGATCCGGCGAAACTAGGCTCTCAGTAGACGGGGAACAGAGACGTGCCGCCAGCGGCCCCAGTGTAGCGACAAGCGGAATTGCGTTCTCTCCAGGCGAGTCCAACTCGTCCATGCATAAACCAGATCTGACATTCCTCTGATGACTGTGGTTACGACGATGATCACGGCGTTGACGAGACTTGTTCCTCACCACGACGCCCACTAGACCGAAACTCGTCCGGGTAGGAGGGGCTGACGCGGGCGGCGGAGCGGCAGCATCAGCATCCTTGGCGGAATAGCTGCCCCCAAACCAGCGCCGGAGAGTACTGGTCTGCTGCTGTTCAATGTCCAGGAACCATTCCCCAATCGGAAGCTCCTCGATTGGAAGTGCGCGACTTGTCCTCCTCCTTTCCTCTGCCAGGATATCGCCGCTCTTCCGGCGGCGTTTTCTGTCTAGAGCGTCCCGGCTCGCACGTCGAATATCAGCTCCAGCACGCAGCACGGCGCGCTGGGAGCCGCCTATCTCTGCACTCATTGCACGCACGAACTCGTCGGTGCCGTGCGGAGTCGGAGACGAAACCTGGAACTTTGGAGAAGGGAAGGACACATACTCGCTATCGTAATGTTCGCGAATATAGGTACTTGATATACTTGACGACCGGCTGCCAGACAGCGCTGTTGATCGTCTGCGCTGTGGTAGCTCGCCCTTGGTTTGGGAAGGAGTAGTCTTGGGGGCGAAGAAAAACGAAAAGACGCCCATTGTGGCGACTGAGAAACCAGTATACGGTTCAGGTGTATGTATGTTTTCTAGGTCGTTTTGGTGTCTGGAACCGATCGAAAGAGGCTCTGTCACTCTGAAGTAGGAATCTTGCGCGAAACTCAGAGCATACCGAATCTCGTGCCCGAAATAAAAGTAGACTTACTGCGGAGTGCTTAAGCGAGACTTACATCACATCAACAAGAGGACACCGAAGAGAGCAGAAGCGGTGGGTAGAAGTGTTGCTGGATTCAACAACGAGAATGTTCACAAACAGGGACAACAAACAGCCGAGCGAGCCCCACAAATCAGAGGCACCAGACAAACCCATGTGAAATCCGCCAGCGAAGGGGAAACAAAAGAACTGGACGTGCATGAGTATAGCCGCCTGTGCCCGGGATTATGCCCTTGACTTTGCTGTTCTGAGTGTTCTCAAAACAGCTCAGAAGTTTATGAACACTTTACGGTCTTGTAGATCCCTGGAGATTGCTTATATAATGGTGCAAGCTCGTCGGACAGGCTGTTTCTCAGACTCACTTCTTGTTCTGATCACAAGGTATTACCTTATTCAGCTTGCACACACAGGCCACTTCTGAGCGACCTTCCAACAAGGTTCGGCAACGCAGTCACGACGCCACGCCTGCTCATCAGAGCATATCGTGCCACTCAGCCACTCAGTCACTATCTGTTCGTCACACGTAAAGTTGAAAACAAAGCTCCCAACAACGAAAAAGATCACGCCATGTGCCAGATATACCGTATCCGCTATGTGTGCGGACACGAGGTTGAGTGCGAATCGCGCCGTTACGGGTATTACCAGAAGCTGCTGGTGGCTGCTGCGGCCTACATCAACAAGAAATTGGACGATAAAGCCACTTCACGCTTCATCACCAAGACACTGGACGAGAAGGCCCAAGCGTGCCATTGCAACAAGCCTCCTCTCTACAAACAAGTTGAAAATGAACACCTGTGCGGCCGATGCGAGGAGAGCTCCATCAAGCAGCATGTTGTCCGCAAATGGGCCAAGCGAGCCAGTGAAAGGGAAGTTTCTCCTGAAGAGAAGGAGCTTACGGAGCATATTCGACCGTCATTTGATTCATTGGCCGTCGGAACCTCCGAAGTGTTGTTCTGCCCCGGGGACACAGTCACTAGTTCTTGTGAGCGGCCCCGTCCATCGAGCAGTCTCCGCGCCACGGGGACTGCAAAGACTTCTCCCAGATCTCTAACTGCTGAAAAGAACCAGACCTCGACTGAGCAAGTGAGCCGTTCACACGTGGGGCGCGCCACTGGCTCCCCCATCCCGCGAAAACCTCTGTCTCTAACTGGTAGAGCGGCCGACAACGTGACGCCTGCGATTGCACACTTGAACAACCTACGTAGTGCTAGAGCGCAAAATAATCCACGGCCGGCAAATACACCCACCAACTTTTCCCGGCCAAGGCCGCGAGTAGAAAGCGAACCTTTACGCCAACCTTCTCGTGCACGAAGCCCGCCACTCCCCCCTCCCATCAAAACACGGCCGTCTGGGACCAGATCTTTCGCGTACCCTCCCGGACATGAGATACCGCCCCAGTGTTTACCTAAACGAACAGGTGCCGTGCGTCGACCAGATGGACCCCCGGAACACCTGCGGAAGAAGATTCAAGAGAGGGCCGCGCAGGAAGCCAGCAGCAATGCCACCAACGCGCCAGATCCGCTGGAATGGCCTACGAAGGTCAACGAAGTTAAGAGCAGCCGGCCGACCGTGGTAAAACCCACCCCGGCACAGCGAACGTTCCCTCTCAAAGCAAGCCTCGTTCAGAGCCCGAGAAACTCCCAACCCGCCGGACGTCCTCCAACCTGCCCCCTTCCGCCTCTTCCTACAGGTGCGAAGCGGCGACGCTCTTCGCCAGGTCCACCCCCTACCCGTCCGCTACCGCCAGCTCCCACCCAGCGGCGGGCTGTTTCTGCATCTGCCAAGCCCCCTTCTCCTGGATCTACACGGCCTGTTGCAAAGGCTGCAAGACATCCAGCATCTGCGTCTATGCCCTTGCCGACACACCCACTACCGTCACCAGACACCACCCAACGCCAGTCAACATCTAGACCAACGCCTCGCTCGCTTCCGCCAAACCCTGCTCCAGAATCCGTGCGGGAGTTGCGCACCTCCACACAGGCCCCGCCGCCTGGGAGCAAATGCAGCCTACCTAGAAACTTGCCGATGGCACAAGTCCCCTCGGTCTCTGGGCGAACCCGGCCGTCACCGCTGACCGGCCCTGCCGATCAAGAGCCTCGTCGCGAGCAACAACGAACTTCTGTCCCCGATCCCCGATTCACGTCTCCGATCAGGGCAGCACTAAAAGACGCAAAGCTTCGTGCGGAACAGCTCCAGAAGGCGCAGAGAGAGAAGCAGCGGCCAATGTCAGACCAGCCCAAGCGGACCCCGCCTTCAGCCAAGCAGGATAAGAAGCGGGTTGCGTCTGCTCCTCCTCCTTCATACCCAAGCTCGAGCACAAGGAACAGCAAGAGGGTGTCGTTTTCGGAGAATCCTGCGGCGTGGCTGAAGACCCTGGGTGGTCTCAGGGGGGAGCATACTATCCGGCCGACGGCGTCCGACGCCTCGTTTGCGTGCGTTGATGCGCGGCAGGTTGAAAGGGGAGACCAGTGTTGACGTAAGAGCTCTGTCGATTTCCTTGCCGTTTCTTTGTGTGGGTTCTTTCTTTCTCTGTATGAGTACTATTTCCCAGTCCTTTTCGTTTTCAACGTGTGAATACGATTTCTTTTGTCGGATTAGAAAGTCAGTTGGCGTTGGACTTTGGACCACTGGTGTTTGGGAGCCGTTGAGGTTCGGGACTGGAGCTTGGGGAGGCTATAATGTGCAGCTGCCTGCTGAGGGTTTCTTGCGGCGTATAAGAGACACGTTTGTGATCATGGGATACGATGTTGTAAATACCTACCCAGCATTGTTCTGGGCTTTTGTTCCATGTCGACATTCATGATAGGTTGATAACGTACACCAGAAGAACCGAACAGTAAGTAACTGGGCCAACCAAACAGTTGAAAATATATGTAATGTGTGGGGGGCCTGAACTCTGCTGGCACGTGTATTTATTCTCGCTATGCTAGATATTCCTTGGTTTCCATCATGACGAGGCAGGCTAAGATGTGCCCTTTCTAGACCTAGATCTCTGGAGGTCTTAGCGGAGGCAACAAATGACCTCTCAACACTTCAGTGACTTACTCGCTAAAAAAATGCCTAGTCAGTCATTTTTGCTGCTGTGTTGATTCCGAGAACTCAGGCTCCTCTTTGCCGTGTGTGTTCCTTGATATGACATGACTTGACAGCCTACGTGACAAAGGAGGGAAATAAAGGAGTCCTGTTATCCGATTAAAATAGCAGTTCAGCACATTGACAGAAAACAGAACGAAGATTGAGGCACCCTCAGCGCACTGAATTAGGAGGGTCCCAACAGCGGCCCCATTTCAGGTTTTGCAGCATGCATTTGAGCGTCAAGGGGTGAGTGCAGGTGGTCAGGGCGGCCCTCACCAAGGTGAGTCTCACCGCTCGCGTCCACCGACAGACCCACTCTTTTTCTGCCGGATCTCGAATTGAGCTTCCGATGAATTTTCCTCAGCGGAGCAGAGCACCCAGGCAGGCACACGCGCGCGGACATTGGCGTGGGCAGCCAACATCACCACTTCTCACCACATATACCCACGGCCTCTCACCTTGCGCGTCTGCAGCCGATTGAGCCATGAGCAGGGCACTCCTCCGCTCCGTTCTGGAGCTGCGCACTCCCATCACGCGCCTCCCGCCTCCGTTCCTCCTGCCGATCCGGACTGCGACTCCTTCAATAGCAGCACGCTTCATCCACCAGACGGCGCAGATTATCGAGCCCGTATCACAACATTCGGACATAGCAGTACCGGCGGCGCCATCATCATCCTCCACCTCCTCCTCATCAATACCCTCGTCCGCCTCCACACAATCCTCAACGTCAACAACATCAACAACGACGACGACGACCGGATCTCTCGATGAATCCGTCAAGACGCTCCTCCCCCTCCTAGCAGCGCAACCCGGGGGGCACTACGTAACCATTCACATCCACGGTCGTCCGTACCTGGTAACAGCAGGCGACTCGATCCGCCTGCCCTTCCGGATGCCCGGGGTGGCGCCGGGGGACGTGCTGCGGCTGAACCGGGCCAGTGTGCTCGGTAGCCGCGACTACACGCTCAAGGGGGCGCCGTACGTCGACGAGAGGCTGTACGAGTGCCGGGCGGTCGTGCTGGGGACCGAGGCGGAGCCCATGCGCATCATGATCAAGAAGAAGCAGCGGAACCGGCGCAAGAAGCACGTCCGCAGCAAGCACAAGTACACCATCCTGCGGATCAGCGAGGTCAAGGTCTGCAGCGATGCCGAGATTGAGGGCTGAAGGGAAAACGCATTGATGGGATGGGGTTGGGACGTCCAAGGGAGGCGGAGCATATGCCCCAATGTGATGGCGTGTGTGGTTATGACAGATTTCCTGGCATCTCAAAGCCACATGATCAAGTCTGTCGGCTCTGTAATGTGGCCATCCAGTGTATATATATATATGTGTCGTCTAGATCTGGAACCTACTTTGTATGCGTATTATAGGCAAATCAAGGTACGATATCGAACGGGGTTGTTTGTGCTCGTTCTGTTGTCTCGTTCTCTGCCTACCCTTCCTTGGTGCTGGCTCATTTCACGTTGGGTCTTAACAGTCCTGCCAGCCACAAGCCGTCTGCCTGGAGATACCCCACCCCGTAGTTGTGAATTTCGCAGTCGGCAGCTCAATTGCGCAACTTACCTATGTGACAAGATGAAAAGCGCCTCCACAGATCTGACTCCAAAGTAAACGTCCAAAGTGGTATTATCAACTCAAGCGAACTAACGTTGGCTTCAGTCATGCATCTCCTATAAACCGAAAAAAAAAAGAAAAAGAAAAGAAAAAAAAAAACAGGCCTCTCCAAACAAGAAAAGTACCAATCAAAAAACGCCCAAACGCTTTTATCCAGGTATAATAAGGTATTCAAGCGTCCCGTGTCATCATTATAAAAAGAGCAAACTCCGTCTCCATCCAACAAGAGACTATCCAACTCCGACAGAAGAATCTCCAAGCGCAGTCTTGCTTTCTCCAATGGCAAACAAACCACCGATGAGAAACAAACAACCCATATGTACAATATAGTATGTACTTTCACCAGCCACTTCTCACGATTTGCTGGTATTACCAGCACCACTGACGGCTTTTCGAACGCTAGCCCAGTACGCGTTGGGCCAGGTCGAAATGGCCTCGCCCTCAGTCGGCAACCTCTCCTTGCACCGCTGGACAACACTCTGGATGATCCTCGACAACAGCTCCTCCGTCATGGGCAGGACCTTGTCATGGGCAGCAGCCGCGTAGACCGAGGGGTCAAATTCCTGCGGGTACAGAAACGGGTCGCTATCGGCGAGCAGCTCGTCGCAGGTAGGACGCTCCTTCTGCTCGCGGTTCAGACAGCGTCTCATTGTCCTGATCACGCTGGGCGGTACCCGACTTCCGTCCTCCGTCGTCTCTGGGAACTCGATTTGGTAAGCCCAGTTGATGATGGCCTGGCACCTGGACATCTGGTTGGCGATCTTGCCAAAGGGCGGCGTGCCATAGACCATCTGGTAGAGGATGCAACCCAGACTCCACACGTCGCTGGGCTTTCCAAGTTTCATAAGCTTCGGCATCCCCTTCTGGTAGCCAGACCCCAGCGGCGGCGGAACACAGAATTTGCCATTGTGCGCTGACGTGAAGGCGTACTGGTTCGAGTCCATCAGACTCTCGGGGGACATGTAGCTCGGCGTGCCGACTTGCGTCTCTCGGTGCACGTTCACCGTCATTTCCGTTTGGATGGCGTTGGCGATGCCAAAGTCGATCAACTTCAGACGGCCCTTGACGAGAACAAAGTTGGCCGGTTTCAGATCGGAGTGAACCACGTCCCTGGCGTGCACGGCTTGCACGCACTCCAGCATCTCCTTCCAGTAGTACCTAATGAAGACGGGGTCCAGCCGGGCGCCTTCGGGGCCGCACTGACGGCTTCTGAGGAGGGTATGGAAGTCCAGCTCGCCTGCCTCCATCAACTATTTTGCACAAGTGTTAGTGCCGCCTCTTCAAATGCGAACGGGTTTGAGCCTTGCTACTTACCACGCTGAGCATCTGTTTCTCAAGGTTCAGCTCGTGGTCAATGAGCTGGATGACCCGCTCGACGCCGTGCAGCCGCTTGAGCAGGTCGATTTCTCCCTTGAAGCCCTTCACAGTGTTTTCGTCGGCCTTCTCGAGCGTCACCCGCTTGAGGGCGAGCGTCGTGCCATTCTCCGCCGACACGCGGTACACCTTGCTAGAACCGCCGCGACCTATGCAGTCGATCCTCGTGTAAGTCCGCCCGTTGACTCTGAGCAGCACCTGGCGTTTCTTGCTGCCCTGCGCAGTTGCAGAAGCCCCCGCAGCAGCGGTAGCCGTCTCGACAACCGACATTTTGGGAGGCGGCGGTGGCGCAGCCCGATGGGGGGTATTGTGGCTCTTGGGTGCTAGCACTTTGCGCTCTGGAGAGGCGGATCGCTGTTGCGGAGCTGCTGCCATAGCAACACTCAGAGGCTGAGCAGGTTTTCCGAGATCCTTTTCGGATATGATGGCCGACGCCGGCTTTGCTCGTTTGAACGTAGGAGGCGCTTCGTTCTCCTTATCCTGTCCGTCCATGGATACGTGGTTTGCGGGCGGGGCCAAGATTTTGTACGCCAGCTCGAGATGGCTCCTTTCGGGCTGCTCCTTCGCCCCAGACCCCGATCCGGACCCAGGCAGGCTTGCCTGAGAAGCTTGCCTGCGAATTGCTGCGCGGGCCGAGTCCTTGGCACTGACAGGACTTCCCGACGCCGCGAAGTCACGATAGCTGGCTGCCACAAAAGACGAGGCAGGCTGTTCACCCAGAGCTGGTTCCATCTCGTGCGCTTGTTGGCTCTCAGGCTCCTGGCTTGACCACATCATGTCTCCTCCTTCGCCTTGTTCTTGAGCATCTTCCTCGCTCTGTCGCCTTCGGCCTCGGCGAGCTGGCCCGCTGAGGAAGCTTCCCGGCACCTTCGCGACTCTCTTTATCCTCATGGAGCTCTGGGGGGCAGCAACCTGTGGTCTACCAACTGTGGCCGGGTCCTCTGGCATCTCCTGATCACTATTGCCCGCAGATCGCCGCGACGAGACACCAGATGATCCTCCCGATCTTGATTTATCTGAAGACCCGACTGCAATGCGCACAGTTCGCACGGGCACCACAGGTGTGTTGACATCGGCGGGCGCATCTCGTTGCGAGGCGGGTTGCTCTTGGTGCTCCTGATGTTGCTGCGGCTGTTGTGGTTGTGGTTGTGGTTGCTGCTGCTGCTGCAATAGCGCCCTATTCTTCTCCTCCGACCTTTCCCTGCTCTCGGGTCTTTTCCTCTGTGTCGAGGCAGAGAGCGATCTACGCAGTCCCTGCTGCAACCCGTTTCCATTGCCCGGAGTATTGCTGAGGCGCACTACTCTCTTCCGCTGGGGAGGACTGTTTTCTCCACCACTGCGCATAGGCGACGATGGCCGTGAAGAAGGGAGCTGCGCGCTGCCTGCTCGAACATGTCGTCTCGTCTCAGGCCGCTGCCTAACGCTTTCCCTTCGCTGTTCTCTGTCCTCGGCAGCAGAAAATGTGGTCGATGCAGCCAACGCGCCTCTCCTAGTCATGATCCGAGAAGCGGGCCGACCTGGTGGCGATGACGGACGTTCTGCTGCTGCTGCGGAAGCCGCGAGAGATGAAGCTCTAGAAGCATGGCTATCGTTTAAAAGAGCTTTTGTAAGAGCGCTGAGCTTCATTGGAACCGGAATCTCGTCGTCTGAACTGTCATTGAGCGTCGAGTATTGCTGTGATTGTGGTTGAGAATGTGACCTCGAGTCTTTGGCTGTTGTTGTCGCAGATGGTGCTCCTGACGGGTTGGCCTCGCTTCTACTAAGCTGTGATCTTGATGGTGGTCGTCGCAGTGCTTGTCTCGCCGAAGTCCTCCTTCCTAAAGACGTGAAGTGGCTGCCGGAGCCCATTGGCGTAGGCGATGTTGTTGCTATGTCCATCTTGGATGCTGCTCGTATGCTTCCCTCTATCAGCTGGAGACGCTTGTGGTAACTGGTCAAGATCTTGGCCGAAAGTAGCTGTGACTCGCGTCTTCTTGACGCGTAAGGCGGAGGATTGCAGTAATTTTCTGCTCACAATGGGTATAAATTGACGCGTCGTGATGAGTGAACTGTCGATTAGTTGTGCTTGGTTGAGAAAATTCCATGAATGCGGCGCATGGTGTGAGTCGATTCCGGGGAAGCTTCTTTGATGTTGAAGCTGCTTTTCCCGCTAAACCGGTAATATTTTGGATTGGTTTTGAATGGCCAATCAGAAAGTGATCTCTTAGTTGCATCCGTAACGCGGTTGTTCAGGGCAACCGTGGAAGTGGGTCCCGCACACGAACACCAGCCTGGTGGGATTTCATCTGCCGCACTCTGCAACGGATCCGTGCAAGCATTGTCGTCGTCTTGAAGTGGTGACAAATAGACACATTTGGATCATATTACACCCTCAAGAGCATTGGATCTAGTGTTCACGCCACCTGCGCTCACATCTAGTCTAAATCAACTCAAACGATTAATTACGACAGTCATTCCGCAGAACCGGTCCTTCAGTGTCACGGGTGAAAACGTCTCCACAGCAAAAAGCAGCTCCAGCCAAGGGTGCAAAGCACTTCCTGACCTTCCGAACACCGCAGCACGTCAAAAGCAATGCACATTTCACAAACTCCATGAGAACACCGGTTACGTCCGAAGAAAGCGTTGCCTTTGTTCATTGTCCCATCTACATGCCATTGTCCGTCCTCACAGACATGATCTCGTAAACCATAGAACTCCGGATCCGCCAAGGCAATTGTCATGGAAGACTTCCCGCCGACGTACGAACAGGCCGCCAAGCTTCTTCGGATAATCCCACACGGTATCGGGCGACGTTCGCTGGGATATAGGGCGTTTAGTCGAATAGACCGAAGCCCATGTCTTCGTCGGACTCCTCCTTCTCTATAGGCTGGTTAGCATTGCACTTACACAATCCATAGGCATGAGAATGTTGCATACCCTCTTCCTTCTCCTCCGCGGCGGGAGCCTCAGCGGCAGCGCCGCCGGCGGCAGCGGCACCACCAGCAGCGGGAGCAGCACCAGCGCCGCCAGACGGGACGGACGCAAGCTTGCTGGATCCCTCGGCGATCAGCTGTAGAAATCCGTGTCAGTCTTGTAATCCTAGTAACCGTATTCACATCCGTGCAGTCGACCACGGGAGCGTCATCGTACCTCGTTGATGTCCTTGCCCTCGAGCTCGGAGAGGAGCTTCTCAAGACGGTCATCATCGGCCTCGATACCGACAGAGTCGAGAACGGCCTTGATGTCCTTGGCGCTGGGGGAGGTGTTGCCACCGAGCCCGAGCAGGAGGTAAGCAGCCAAATGCTTCATTTTGTTTGATTGTCTGTGGTTCGTATGTTAGAGCTTGCCTTGTTCCCAATTGCGCTCGTTGCGAGAGTAGGCGGATACGACGTCGGCGCATGAAACAACTTACTTGGATGAGAAAGTGATAAGAACAAAGAGAGGTCAATCAATTTTAACCGCTGGATTGGGCGGCGAAAGACTCTTCTTAGTTCTGTGGTCTGTGACTTTTTCGGTGGGCAAAGTTCAAAAGTTCGCGAACTTTGAATCGATTTTAGATTTGTGGCAGGAGCGCCGCGATTTGACCCCACCAATCACATGACTGACCCTTGAATTAGGGCAGCGTCCACCAATAGTTGACCTGTCGGTGGGAGGGGCCTAGCATGCGCCACTGTGGCTGGTGCTCCCTTTCGTTTCGTTTCTCCCGCCTGGCCTCCTGCTGTTGACCCACTTTAAATGGACCAAGCGTTGAGTCGGTTGCATTCACCCTCTGGCGGTACGTACCCAACTTCGCTGCAGCCCATTACCAACGGATGCACCTGTTAAAAAGTCTACAGCCACATGGTGGGCGCATCACTATAAGAACTTGGAACCAACATCGATCACGCAAGATTCTTTGTCCTCCGACAGCTACCAACGCCATCTCCTTTCGCAGCGGCCGTCTCTCCCCAGGAAGGACAAGCTGATTTCTCAAGAATTATTCAGTTTTCCTTTTCTTTCGGGTACTCTGGATGTGCCCCTTCCCAACAAAGTTTGCGACGATCTGAAGCGCCTGTTAGCGCCGCTTTTGGCGGCCTTTTCCTCAATGACTCAAACCAGACCGGCCGTATGACATTGGAGAAGGATTGCTCGCTTTCTGTTCTTGCGCTTCCAGGTATCAAGATCTAGCCGCGAAAATGCCTGTGAGTGTGAGCTTCGGTCGCTCACGTGCGGCCTTCTTCTCGGACGTGAAGAAAGACTGATTTCGTTACAGATCGGGGACTTGCTCGCGTCGATTAGTGGCGAAGATTCCGCCTCCTCCCAGATTCCATCTGTGAAACCTAGTCCGATAGTCCCCAAACGCAAAGCAGAAGACGAACTTCGAGGTGTGGGAGTGAAGACCCCTCGCACTGGGTCGATGACGAACGGGTCCTCCCGACCGAATCACGAGGCTTCAAGACCCTCCCCGCGTCCTGCAAATGGGTTGACTGGCAGTTCAGGGGAAAAGTCTGCGCCCGTATCGCGACCGGCAGCCAAGATACCGGATGGATTGCAAAAATCGAGCTCCACAACGTCAAAAGCCGGGAGCAGCTCGCTGAATCCTAGTGCCAGCAGGCCGCTACCGTCAAGGCCTCTTGTTAGTCGCCCGAGCCCAACGGACAATGGGCCTGCACCGAAGAAACGTTCCTATGCCGAGATCATGGCCCGCGCTCAAGCAGCACAAGAAGCGAGAGCTAGCTTTGGGAAAATCCAGCATAAGACAATCGAGAAGGCTCTGACGATGAAGGAGCGGAAGGAACTGAAGGCCGAGGAGGCACGGAACATGAAAAACGGCGCAAGACAAACTCCAGCCAAGAAGGGCGGGTCTGCTATGCCATCGAGAAATGGTGGTTCGAACGGCACGAATGACGGGAATGGCACTGCATCCAAGACGGCAAGTGCCAAGGATAAAGCTGCGCCGCCTGTTGAAGAGAAGAAGGTCAAAAAGGCGGCTCTAGCTACTACCGGCTACACCGGCACTGCACGGCCGCGTCCAGGCGCGACATCGTCGAGACCAGGTGCCTCTTCACGACCAAGTTCATCGGAGGCTAAGTCACGCGAGAGACCCCGATATGGAGGAGCTCTATCTCGACCACGGCGGCGCGACGATGAAGAAGATGATCTTGACGACTTCATCGAGTACGACGAGGATGAGGACGGGCCTGGAGGTTACGGGCGGAGGGGTGGCTATGGGGGGTCCGAGGAAGAAGAGTCTGACATGGAAGCCGGGCTATCAGATATTGATGCAGAGGAACGGCGCGCTGAACTTGTTGCTCGACGCGAGGACCTCGAGCAGGAGGCCTTAGAGAAGAGACTGAAGCGCGAGAAAGAGGAAAGGAAACGAATGCAGCTAGCAGCTGTGAGGTCCAAGACTGGACAACGCTGAAGCCGCGCTACATTACGATGAACGCGCACCAGAACTCGGCGGTTATCCGGCTTTCATAATTCTCAGGGATTGGATGGCACCTTGGAATTTCTAATAATACCTGGCAGGTGGTGCCGGCTTTGGCAAGTGCCTTTTTTACTGGCGTTGACTGGAAGACGGAGGGACACCCAGAGATGGTGCATTTAGCGACTGGAGTTCATCATTCGGTAACAAGACTTACTGCATTTACTGTGGACGCAACGGGGTTCGCGTGGCCTATTTGTTGTATTATTGACGTGAATGAATAAAGCTGATGTAGCTTGCGAGATTTTCTGAGGTATTTAGTATCATAGAACTACGATATTTTCCAACCCGAGCACCAGCAAGCCCGTAATGGCTTACCAGAGGCACCAAGTTCTCAAGTAGCCATGAGGTGTATTGGGTGCGTGTGCTCCGTACCGAGCAAACCGTTCATACTTGAGAAAGGGAGGCTCACTCAAGCGCCGCGGCTCTTTTCAGGGGAGTCCACTAACGTTAGATCAGCCAATAACGTTAAAGTGAGCGCCAGCATTGCCCCACCAAAACCCGCCACATGGAAACCCGATAAGCAGCCAATTTTTTTATCGCTTTAGCGGTCGAGGTGATACCCACCTCGGACGAAGTTGCTGGCATTGCACTCGCCAGCTCGCAAACGTGCGATCAATCCAGAGACTCTGTTATCGTTCATTACTGAAGAGTTGCATCCCTCCCAGGTGCGCCGCGAATCAAGATGGTCGGTTTACCCCCCTACACCTACGCTGGCCCCGTTCCCATAAGCGCAACCGCTTGCTGCGGTCTGTTTTGCACAACTAACCACTGTTTGACAACTACAGCCTCAGAACGAATACATCGAACGCCACACGAAGCTGCATGGTAGGCGGCTAGATCATGAGGAGCGAGTGCGGAAGAGGGCGGCGAGAGAAGGGCACAAGCAAAGCGAGAATGCGCAGAACCTCCGCGGCCTGAGGGCCAAGCTGTACGCAAAGCAGCGCCATCACCAGAAGATCCAGATGAAGAAGGCGATCAAGAAGCACGAGGAACGCAACGTCCATGGCGCCGCTGCGGAGAAGGAGCCCGCAAACCCGATCCCGTCCTACCTGCTTGATCGGGCGAACCCGACAACGGCGAAGGCATTGAGCTCGCAGATCAAGAACAAGCGGGCAGAGAAGGCAGCCCGCTTCTCGGTGCCGATCCCCAAGGTCCGGGGTGTGAGCGAGGAGGAGATGTTCAGGGTGGTCAAGACGGGTAAAAAGACGGCAAAAAAGGGGTGGAAGCGTGTTGTCACCAAGGTTGGCTGCCCTTGCACTCCGCAGCTCTTATTGTTGACTCGGAGCTTTTGATCCCGACGCTGACGCCCCCTCTAGCCAACCTTTGTTGGGCCCGATTTCACGAGAAGACCCGTCAAGTATGAGCGCTTCATCCGGCCCATGGGTCTCCGTTACAAGAAGGCGAACGTTACGCATCCCACCTTGAACGTAACAGTCCAGCTTCCCATCCTCGGCGTCAAGAAGAACCCCAGCAACCCGTTGTACACCCAGCTCGGGGTCTTGACCAAGGGCACAATCATCGAAGTCAACGTGTCAGATCTTGGAATCGTCACGACTTCGGGCAAGATTGCATGGGGTCGCTATGCGCAAATAACAAACAACCCAGAGGTATGTCGCCACTCCCGTTTCGGAACCAGTGCTTCGAGCATATGCTTTCAGCGCTATAATGCATGCTGACTTGGTGTGTTGGACAGAACGACGGTTGCTTGAATGCCGTGCTTCTAGTATGAAAAGGTCATGGAGATGGCGGTGTCTCGCGAGTTTTCTTGATCTCAATTCTTATCTGGGAAAATAAAGTCTGTCATCGAATGGCGTTAGGTGTTGGAAAAGCCGGTGGCCCTGGTTTGTGCGTGCTAGAGATATCGCAATTACATGAATCTAGAGTCTCGTCATAACGTTTGCTGTTCCTGTCGGTGTATCTTGGAGAGCAAAATCATGAAAGCCATTCATGGCTACCATTGAGGCATGAACGACTGTCCGGACGGTGAATAATTGTTATCCGGACCGCCATTGTCTTGATCCTCGAGTCGAGTGAAAGGGGGGTTGTCACTGCCTCTATTTGCTCGTGCTCTTGCTGGGTGCGCGTCCTGTCTTGACGTTGCTGAACCCCCTTATTGCTTGTTTCAACTACCATGACTGAGATGCCCCGCGTTCTTATGCTCGTTCCTAGCAAGGCATGGTTCCTTGGTCACGACCTTGAACATATCCTAATGCCATCGACTTCTCCTTCTCCCTTAACATGAAGGTTGATCGATGTCATCCTTTTCCTGGCACGACTACTCCTTTCTCAAACTGGATTAAGACTGTCTGATACCCTCATTAAGGCAGGACAGAATCGCTCATAACGTTGATAATATAAAAACTAGGTACATCATACATAGCTATGCATGGTGTGTAAGCGCCAAGAGCGGAGGGCATATCAGGACGAAAAAAGGGCCCAGATGCGGACGGGTGAAAGCATGTTCGGATGTGATATTTAGGCAAACACCAGCCTCTTCCCAGCCGCAAAAGCCAAGAACCCTCTCACCGAGCTTAGGGCGCTGAACCGCTGGCACGTGTCGACTGATTGTTGGCCCCGATCAGTCTCGCCAAGACACATAGGGCTGAGATAAGCAGCCCGTCTGCGTGTGGCTGTCTTGGCAAAACAAAGTACGCCTTGTACAACCTCTACCATGACGTATCACAGCGACTAAGACGTCGGCTCTTGCGCCATGGTCTTCGAGCACGTTCACTGGCTGTATCCCGCAGGTAGCATGTTGGGAATTATACAAGCTGCCTCCGTCCGAGATGGTGCAGTGAACGGCTGAGTGAGCAAAGCCGAGATGGAGGTGTCGACTTCGGGGTGGAATGAAATGGCCTTGCTGGGGGAAATAGAGAGACGGAGAAGGATAAAAAGCCTGTCGACTCCTGGCTAAATCGTGTCTTGCTGGATCATCTCTCCAAGTCAGGGACAGAGAGCCATAACCTCAAACAACAATCAGAATCGATCAACCTCACAGCCTTTTCAACTGCTCCTGTCTGTTAAACATACTTCGAAATGTCTTCCGCTGCTTGGTCTGTACCCAAACCCGGCGACCTCAACCAGGAGGGTCGTCTCGACGACAAGACCAATGTGCTTCGCTATCTCCAGCGCCGGGGCTTTCTTCCAGGCGATGCCGATGTCCAGTCGGCTGACTTCAAGACCGCCCTGGAAGCCTTCCAGCAGTCCGGGGGCTTGCCCAAGACTGGCGTCTACGATGAAGCAACTGCCAAGCTCATGGACACGCCCTGCTGTGGCTACAAGAACCATGGAGGGCCCCTCGGCTTCGCCACGCTCGGCGCCAAGTGGGACCACTTCGAAGTCACCTGGCGTGTTGACAACTGGAGCAGCAAGATCAGCAACGCCGATGCCGTAGCCGCCTTCAACAGCTCCTTCGGAAGGTGGGCGACGGTGACGCCCCTGACTTTCCGGCAGGTCTTTGCCGGGCAGCCTTGCGACATCCGCATCCGCTTCGCCACGGGTAACCACGGCGACGGCGCCAACAATGCTTTCGACGGCGTTGGGAAGGTTCTCGCTCACGCCTGGGGTCCCGGGAACGGCGACGGCAACATCATGGGCGACGCACACTTTGACGACGCCGAGACGTGGACCCTGGACTACCTGAGCAAGGTCTCCCTTCATGAGTTCGGGCACTCTCTCGGCCTGGATCACTCGTCCATCGGCACGGCCGTCATGTACGCGTATTTCAACAACCAGCCCAACCTCCAGCCGGACGACATCACGGGCATCCAGAGCCTGTACGGCCCCCGCGCCAAGGGGTGGTTCAACTTCACCCTCGACGCGAGCAACACCGTCGCCCACGGGTCCGACATGGCCGCCGTGAGCCGCATCAAGGACAGCATGGAGGTCTGGTGGATTGCCCCCGACGGCTCTGTGCAGGACGCCTACTGGTATGCCGCCAGCGGCTGGAAGCGCTTCCAGCTGGCACCCGCCGGGAGCGCCACGGCAGGGGGCATCACCGCGGTGTCGCGCATCCCTGGCTCGATGGAGGTCTGGTGGGTCAGCCCCTCGGGCTCCGTCGAGGGCGCGTACTGGTACGAGGGCGGATCGTGGCAGCGCTATCAGCTCGCTCCGGCGGGTAGCGCTGCGCGCGGAAGCAGGATCACGTCGGTGTCGCGCATCCCCGGGTCGATGGAGCTGTGGTGGGCTGCGCCCAACGGCTCGGTCCAGGATGCGTATTGGTACGTCAACCAGGGGTGGAAGCGGTTCGAGCTCGCAGGACCCGGCAGCGCCGCGGTGGGGAGCGGCATCAAGGCCATCTCACGCATCCCGACCAGCATGGAGCTGTGGTGGATCTCGCCGGACGGGGCGGTGCGCGACGCCTACTGGTACGACGGCGCCGGGTGGCGGCAGTTTGAGCTCGCGCCCAAGGGCAGCGCTGGCCTCGGCACGGGCATCGCGGCGACGCACCGCATCCCCGGGTCCATGGAGATCTGGTGGGTCGCCCCGAATGGCTCGGTGCAGGATGCCTACTGGTATGACGGGCAACCTTGGAGGCGCTTTGAGCTGGCAGGAGCTGGCACCGCCAAGATAGGCGGCATCGAGGCGGTCTCGCGGATCCAGGACAGCATGGAGGTGTGGTGCACTGGGCCGGACGGCTCCGTCCAGGACTTCTACTGGTACGGTAGCAGCGGTGCAGGCTGGCAGAGATTCCAACTTGGGTCTCCGGGCACCGCGAGGCCCGGGACGGATTTTGGCGTCACCTCTCGTATCCCGGGCTCGATGGAGATTTGGTTCGCTGGACCAACTGGAGCCACCGTTGACTTCTATTGGTATGGTTAGTTGACTTGTGAGTTCAACTTGAATGGCCGCGAATTCTAGGTAGTGAACAGCCTAGGCATCTTGATAGTAAATTCACACTTACTTGCCCGCTCGTGTTATCGTTTCGGATTAGTAACGTTGAGATAGATGTGAGATGTCAAAGGTATTTGCGTCTACTGTCTAAATATCCAAGCATAGTATGCTATGTGCTCATCATCATCACTCTACTTGTACAATACAACCACACTCCATCCACCAGGCTGTTTTAACTTCAGCGAGCCACTAGCTGGACGGAACAGACCAAAGCTGGATTCTACTGAATAAGCCAAAAGAAATGCAAGCCTACCACCACAATGAACTTTGCATAAAACAGACAGCCCGTCAACGCCAAATAACAGATACCCGCGCCGCGTCTTCTCGGTTGTATGCTCATCTATTTGTTATGCCAGATAAAGTTCTGAAGCCCGTCCCACGTCTCCGAGTTGCTGTAGATATACGTCATGCTGCTGCGGAGACTGGGCTGCAGCTCGGCGGCGTGCCACCGAAAGAGGTACATGACGGAGGCCCACGACACGCTTGCAAAGACGGGCCAGGCATAGTGGCTTATGACGGCGCTGCGGTTGGGCTCCGAGACTACCGGAAGCCCGTGGCCAGGCTTCACGGCCAGACGCGCCAGCGCCAGCACCACGCGCGCAAAGACATAGATGACGATCTGCTGGTTCACGCTCGAGATCTTGCCGGACCGCTTTGACCGCTGCCCGAACACGAAGTAGCCTCCGAGCAGACCGGCGATGAAGGTATCGAAGGGACCTGTAAGGCTTCAGTCAGATATATGGTTGTGATTGAATGCGCGTATCTGCCTGGACTTTGGAGAACAAAGACCGGTTCGACGCACCTTCTTTGCCCGGTGTCGCGCCGTAATGTTTCAGCAGCAGACATGTCAATTTATACACGGTCGCGAACCTGGCTAGGTTCATGGCGTGTATCCTCGTCGCCCGAAATATGAGCCATGCCTTTTCACGGAACCTGTTGTTGGCGAATGCTATGTCAGTCGTGAGGTGCTCGTGGATGGGAGGAAGGGCGCAAGGGGGGAGCAGGGCTGACTGACGTCCCAGATCGGAAGAGGAGGACCATTCTGTATGCGCAATTGGTTAGCCGCCTCTGTTGTGGTAAAGGCCAAAAGCAAAGGTTGCGGCTGCAGACTTACACCAGCGCGTGCGGGAACCGCACTTTGCATCCGTAGACAGCGCCATTGCGCGCAGCCTTGACGACCGCAAGAAGGTCATGGTATTTCGGATTGATGATTATGCGCTCAGCAGCGACCTATCACTGCCGTCAGAGATCTTTCCTGGGGCCATAATGCGAAGTTCCAGTGGAAGGCGCGCACCTTGAGGCTCTCGAGAGCGCTGGACATGATGCCTCGGCTAACTGGATATCGCGGGGCGCGGGAGTTGGAGAGGAATCGAGGACGATTTGCTGCGGTGCGCACACTGTAACAGCAAGTTCGTGGCCTCTACCTCATTGGATATGTGTCGCAAAATGTAGTTGTCTTTGAGACATCGGGTGCACCTCTGAGGAGAAGTTGGGGAGTTGTTCGGCAAGTTCGCGAGGTCAGGTCGGATAATTTGGCACGAGTTCGGATGTAGCATGTGCAACGCAAATGGGGAATGACGGCACTCGTTCGGACGTAGCATGTGCAACGGAAATGGGAAATGACGGCACTCGTCGGCTTTAAACTGGGGGCCGAACGTTACGCTTTATTAATGGCTGGGCACGTTTATTAGCACGCTTGGGGTATGGGAGTCTCAGGGTCTCAGTGCAGCTGTGGCACGGCATTCTGCATCTTTGAGCCCCACACCTTCCCCCACACCCAACCACCCAATCAAAGGCCACCCCGAATGGCAGCCAGAGAATCTTGGTCTGTGATCCAGAGACTACGCCGACCATCCATGGCGGGGATCATTGAATGTCTCAAGCCACCCAGCCACCACCTCAAGAGTTCAAAGTGCGGTCGCGCCCCAGTGGAATTGCTCGTACTCGTTGGGCGAAATTCAAATATCAATGTCCTACCTGCAAAGGATGTCAGGTTTGACGTGAGAAGCTGATTGAGCGATTCAGTCCCACAGAGACGGTGATCTGCACTGTCGTGACGCTGATGGCGTAAAAGCCATGATGACAGGCGCGACTATGTCTCCCCTCGGAGTACATACCATGTACTTAAGAAACTACGGTGTGGCCCCGATATGGGTAAAAAACGAAATAAAAAAATAATATGTATCTTTCCCTTTGCCCTCCGCTCGTCCCCATTCCCTCTTCTATTTGAATACCTAAGCTGGCTGTAAGCGGAGAGTGAGCAATGGCAACTTCACCATCATGGCGCTCATATCTTCAGTGGGGGTTGAGATGGCGCTCATCTCCAACATTCATCGTTCTGACCGTCGCAGTCGGGCAATTTTCCGATTTGTTTCTGTTCGGCATGCGCGTTCCTCTTTTGCCCTAATATCTGGTCCGTGAACATCTCCACCTCGAAGGTGAACCAGAGGTTCAAGAGCGCGTCACTTCTTTGTTAGCAGCCTTTAGCATCGCCACGTTACTATCGGCAGTGCCAGCGGGATGGATAGCTGATTTCCCTTCACTGCGAAACAAGCTGTACCTAGCTAGTTTAGCAGCGCTTTTCTGGGCGACAGTCGCGTTCTACACCAGCCATGATTACTTCGCCATGTTATTATCCCGAGCACTGAACGGTTTCAGCGCGGCGATATTGAATGCGGCTGGCTTCGCTGTGGTTGCTGACTCTGTTGCTCCTGAGACTCTCGGCAGGGCACTCGGTACGGTACGTAACCCCTTGCTGACCGAAAAGACTGATAAGATAGCCAACGGTCGGCATAGTAGCTAAGGCAGGCGCATATAGACTGTATCCGAAAACACCTATCGTCCTGGGGCCGCATCGGTCGACGGCCGCCCCCGCCAAAGGTGCAACGATGAGCGGAGGGATTTCCAGGGCAAGGTAGATAAACCCAACTTGGTCGGACGAGAGGTCAAACTGAGCGGTCGATTCGAGGGAGAGGGTTGCATCGTAGGTGCCTATTATCAGCAGCTGGATCAGACTCAGCGCCAGTGCCGCCAGGAGCTGCTTATCTCCAAGACAGAACAGTATCGGTAGCAGTGTCCTTCTCTTATCGGTAGGACTGCCTTCCTCTTTTGCAGGTGGTTGAGGGTCGAGTAGCAGCCGATCTGTCTCTGTCCTTCTTGGTGTCCCTGTCTCTCCAACACCACCGAGGTTGTCGTCAGTGAGAGGTCGGCGTGTCTTCTCAACCATCAACACCCTCATAATACAGTCCACTGCTAACACCGCAAGGCTGACATTCAATACCGGCTGCCAGGATACTGGAATCGCGGCCACTGAATCTGGCCCTGTTCTGCGTCAACCTGTCTCTTCAGGGAGTTTGTCTGGCTCTTGTGTCGACGCCAGCCATGGTCAAGGCCAAACAGGCCGTCGAGAGACTCGTTCGAGAAGATCCGAGCAGATTTGGGTCGAGGGGAGCTATGGGCCAGATATTCGGACTGAATACCCTCGTGTCGAGTTTCGGGTTGTTGCTTGGGAATTACTTTGGGGCTGGGTTGAGAGAGTCAGTCGGATATGGCAACATGAACATCGTCTTGGCTGGATTAGCGGCGGTTTGTGCGGGCCCGGCTTGGGTTTTCTTTCGGGATGGTTCTGGCGAGGACAGGAGGGATAACGAAACTGATGTTTAATGGGAAGCGGACTGATGAAGGACTATGATAATGCCTGCGGATGCTTTCTAGTAAGAGCTACTGTTATCCAAACGCATGAAAGCCGGTTACTACAAGCGGGTAAACCTGCTTGTATACAACTTAACTGACAGGTAGGGCTGAGACACATCTAATATGTCACGGTAACACCAGCGGCTTTTTTATTTTCTCTCTTTATCTGCCTCTGTGAATTGTGCCCTTCGAGGCCGACTCCATTCTTTCTATTCTTTGTGTCCCTGACATTTCTTTGGTCGTTAAACTTTTCAGCTTTCTTTTAATTGGTCCCCTTAACCTATTAAAACAGAGTAGATAGGTGCTTGTTTATTTTGTAGAAGTGGGTAGAACCACCTGGATAAAATATCTTAATGGGGCGACATCATGAGATTTTAGGTTCCATGCTTGGCGAATTGGTTGGAGGAGACATGTCGGCATCTTGCAAATTCATAAGCATTCAAGCCTGGAATTTGATCTTCCATCTGATAAACCACCGACCTGCTCAGACCACTATTATCATATTCCATTTGTGGAACCATAAGACATTGACTAACGTCAATCGAATTACCTTGCTTGGTTCAATCTAAATCACATCAAGGCCCTTGGCACGTGGTCTTGACCTTGGAGAGAGTAAGATTTTCCAGTCCTCGTTCCTCGCCACGAAGAGCAGAAAAACCTGAAGGAAAAGCAGATGAGCAATGCGGGAAGAATCGGCCCCTTAAAGACAACTAAAAGACGACATCCTTTAAGCATTTCTGCCCCAACCGCACGGTGTGCGCTTTGTGCTGCCGGACACACAGCTGGTAGACTGGTTCCGCTAGCCTCAGCTGGCTTCAGCTTCTTTAGCTAACGACGCTTGCTGCGCGGTCTGGTGGAGAACTAGTTGGCTTTAGGTCTGTGCGAATGAACAGACCTAAGCTTGGCTGCATTAAATCCGCGCTTTGCTGGCATATCGAGCCGGATCGGCGACTCAGGCAGACCTTTCTTGCACAGAAGTCTAATCTCCTATCTCCTCTGCAAGTTGTTCCGTCAGTTCAGGCACTTGTCTCGGCAGGACACAAAAGGGCGATCAACAAGTGCCGGAGCAAACCAGACGGACCAAGAAATAATAAGAAAGAATCTTTAGAACTACGGAGGTAGCTAAGCTAATGGGTCTGCGGTTTGTGATACGGCTATTGAATTGATGTAGAGTGCAGTCAATTAAAAGGATCTGACTGAAAGCTGGATTACTTGACATGAGCTTGCCGGACCAAGATCATCCTCCCACCAAAAATTTCAATTCGTTGTTGTACGTGTGTGTGGCCCGTGTTCCTTCCCACTTTACAATATGGAGATGTCTGGGAAGGCATCATCTTCTCCATGATCCTGCCGACCGATCTGTCAAAATCCACCCGTGAGAATGTGGGGGAAGACAGAATGACTGAAAAACACGCGAAGGAACGCCCCAAGACTTGTTAAAAACAGAGGCCTGTCAAACAACAGAAAAAGAAAGAAGATGGGGAAAAAAGAAGGTTGCTGTAAATCCGGGGTTCAGGCCAATGTAGTGTTAGTCACGAAACTCCATTCCACACCACCCTAGGCGGTGCCAGGCAGCCAAGCAAGCTGAAGAAAATTTGACAACACTTGATCTCGTGTAGTGTCTGGCTCGTCAAGAGCAGTCTCACTCAGAAACAGAAACAGGACAACTAGTTCACAAAACCCACCGACCAGCGCAGCTACTAGATAAGGTAGGTATGCATAATGCTCTTGAAAGTAATTTCGCTGAGACTGGGTAAAGATGTCGGGCTGTTGGCAGACAAGCAGGCCAGACCATGTCAAATATTGCGGGGGATAACATTCCATTGCTCTGTGGTTCCAGATGCAGATGCAATGAGGTCCAGGTGTTTCTCAGGGATCTGTGGATCTGCCTCAATCAGTTGTAAACAGCTGCAACCTCACCGACAACACGGACCAACGCCTCATGCACTTCCGAAGCTAACGTCGGTTGTGCCGTTCGCTGGCTAATGTGCACTAACGAACTGCCTGTTAACGAACTGAGCGCACTGACGCACTGGCCACGGGACCAGTCGTTGTGCTCACATCCTCTACTGGGGCACATACCATCCCGCGGGGGCGGCTTCCGCTCAAGTCCCTGCAGCCTTACTTACCCTGTACCTACTTCTACTTACCCTGTACCCCCCGGTCGCCTGCTTATCTTATACCTTCACCCTTTCGGCCACTGCCCACTTTTCGAAGTTTTCTGGCTCGCTCCCAGATAACCACCTACCCTAACTACAAGAAAAGAGCGCGCTCACAAACCAGCCCTACCACTATAATTGACCATTTAACACTGCATCCGCAAATACACATGGCTACCCATTGAGGTTCCAACGTTGCCAGAACTAACCAAACCGATTAAAGCATATTATAGGATCTTTTCTATATCCTTAATTTCTCTCTAAATTATCAGACGCTGTTTTGGGTCATAAAGGTGGTATCGAAATAGTGGCCTTTTTGTGAGTGCGCTCTTTTTTGTGGTCAGGGTGCCACCTCTAGCAAATGATGCGCGGGAGCAATTCCTCAGATCAGAGATGGCCGTCGCAAACGCATTGATCCCCTGATTGATCCATTGTGATCCCCAAACACGCCCTCTTTGACCACGAGTTGTGAAGCAAATAGCCCTCTTTTCGCGATGCAAAGAAGTGCAGCATATGAACTAGATCTCTACCATTTATATGAACTTAATAAAGCAAATTTTTTTTTTTTAATACGAAACTGCTTCATTTTTCGCAAAGTTACACTGCGTTGCTTTCAAGCTTCAAAATTGACCTGGTTGTGGCTGGAGTTGGACGTGGCTGCTTGTGGCTGCTAAGAAGAGTTGTGGGCACACTTGGCGCAATTGGGAAATACCATTGGTTAAGGCATGTGGACATCACAATGGATCAATTGGGGGATCAAAATAGCATTTGCGGTGCCCGTGAGCTGTGCGCACGGACCGCCACAGATTTCATGGGTTTCCATGCACGCTCTGTATTCGTCAACTTTAACCTTACCACGAGCGGCGAGAACAGCGGGGCTTGCTACATGTTGGCTGGTTGTGTCTGAAACCTGTCTGCAAATTTTCTTCTCACCTCTGTCTTGGCATTCCTATCGAACCAGGACCTGCCATCTCTCACTCACTTCTTCAAGGATTGCAAGTCTCTTCTGGGTCGGGTCTGGGGGGCGGGAAGGACGCACGGATAGCCCACCGCTGGTGCCAACATCGAGAGGACACTGGATCCGCTGCGAGAACATGGACAACGCCCAAAGCTCCACATGGACATATCCCCTTCCACAGAACGGTGGTGTATGAGATAAGAAGATCGTTTTCTCAGAATTCAAGCAAATTCGTGAGACTTGGCTCCCATGCAATTCCTGCAACATAAGACAGTTCAAGTGTCGTCAACGTCACGTGCACTCTCAGCCAAGGCTGAATGGAGAATAATTAGTGCTGCCGGATAAAGTCGAGATGTGTGTCGGTGCGCATCGACAATCCCAAGTCGACTTGACCACTAACGGAGCGCTGACGCCGGTTTGTGCCACTGCGCTAAGATCCGGGGAATAAACAGAGCTTCCCATCCCAGAAGGTTCCAGAGTGTTACAATACATGCATATGCCGCTCGAGGATGCAGCTCATTGACAACTTTTGTCACGGGTTCTTCACAATGAGAAGACCAGACGAACACCCACGTCCACATGCAGAATAGTGCCCAGTAACTGGGATGGGGAAGAGAAACGCAACACGTTTTGTGTTACCGGGTAGAACACCCCGCCAGACCCAGCCAGACTGATGGATATTCTGTTTGATGGGGTAGTCGTTCGCTTCGAAGCGAGTCTGCCAGCCCGCGACACGCTCAATTCATGTTATCCTTTCAGGCCGTCTTGAGTTCCATTGCCTCTCGCATATCGCTCGCTCAGGCCGCTCGCGGGACGTATCTGAGGCGGTATTAATTACCGGACATGGGATGGGAATAACCACCGCCGGAAGGTAAACGGTCATGACGTCTCGGTGATGCTGAGTAACCACAAGACAAGAAACAAGAAAAAGGAAATGTTGTGGTAAGGAATGGGAAAGGAGAGGAAAAATTAAAAAACTTAAGACAGATGCCCAATAACAGGATTGAACTGTTGACCTTCGCATACCAGATATTTCTTCGAGAGGAGATATTAGTACGACGCTCTAACCAGCTGAGCTAATCGGGCTTTATTTGTTGATGGTTAGTCTTTGTAGTGCAGGGATTGATGTACTCAGCACGCTTAGACTCCCCCATTCATAAACAATGTTAACGTCCCCATCAGCTATGTTCTAAGATTAAAAAAAGATACACGGTCTTGTAACTTGAGCTATTCTATCTTTATATCTCTCTTTCCGTCTGTTAATAGGGGTGACTAACACCGCAGATAGTGTCAAATCTCCCTTCCTCTATATACCCTCGTAGAATGACTTGCATGATGCCTTCCTCTCGAGCCACCCGTTTCCGTCACATACCGACTTCAACTCATCTAAGTCTCATTTACTCCTCTTCCCTTTCACTATCGTGGCCACATCCCTCACCGACCCAAAAACACCACCGGCAGCGAGCAGCCTGTTAACATTCAAGAAAGCACTGACACCGACATTACCCCAGATCAACGCGTTCCACGCGCTGATGTCCCAGAATCTCTCGGGTCCCAGGCTAGCGTAGACGGCGTAGATATGCCCGTAGTCGGCTAACGCCACCGCAAGAAGATAGCACCGAGTGACGGCTGCTTCACGTGTGGTCCAGCAGCATATCGCCGCCATAAAACCCAGCAGGAGAAGGACATTGCTCATCTGCAGAGAGAGGCTGAGGGCCTGCGGTGGAAAGTCTTCGCCCACGGAATATGGGGAGTAGGGTGTGCTAAGGGAGTGGCGTGGGGCCTGATCGGCGTAGTATGTAAAGGGGGTTTGTCATTCCTCCCACGTATGCCCATAGTCTGCTCTCGTTTCTCACCATCAACCCGGCGACTTGCTTGCTGGCAATGCTAATCCGAATAATTTCACATTCTAAGACCATTAGTCAACTCTACCACATCAAGTGACCCGGGAAACCTACCTATCGACAGGCGTCAATCCAAGCAACACCATCCCGTTTCTGAGCGTCTGTCTGGCGGCCTCATATAGCGCCGCCCTAGCAATCGACATCTCCCTCCCCTCTTCCGGATTGACCACTTTCAAGTGATCGTAGCTCGAACTCAGTTCGTGCGTTAACCTGAACAGATAGGTAAGTATCGTAGCCGGCTCGAGCGTCTTGAGCGCATGGTTGACCATGTCCGGGTACAGCGCCATTATCCTCGCCAGCCTGACTGCATGAGGCGATTCCCCAAGCAGCGTCCCGGCATCCACACCTAACAAATCCTGGTGTGTAATATCCGGTATCTTCCTGAAGATGGAGCATAGTCGGGCATGTGCGTATTGCAGATACGGCCCGGTGTCTCCCTCAAACGCCGTCATCCGCTCTAGAGAATATTCGTAGTTGTTCGCCCGCTTGCCAGACATGTCTTGCACCATGATGGCCGATATACCCAGCATCTCGGCCGTGTCTTCGGGGCTAGCAACCTCCCTGTACTTCTTTTCGTTCCTGCGCATAACGTCGTGCATGAAGCCGCCCACATCCGAGATGATGTCGTCCAGGAATTTGACCGTCCCCTTGCGGGTCGACATGCCCGCCACCTACCACACACCATTTCATTAGTCACCGCCCAGCACACACACACGTACCCGGTTTGGAGAAGGTCACCTTGCCGAAGCTAACATGCCTCATGCCCTTCCCCTTCTCAGCGTGCTCCCCTCCCATCAACTCCATCACCTTGAAGAGACATTTGAGATGCTGCTCCTGCTCGGCCATGACGACGTACAGCATCTCGTCAAAGCCGTATCTCTCCATTCTCTGCATCGCAGCGCCCACATCTCGCAGGAGGTAGTTGGATGTGCCATTCCTGTTTCGCACGATGGCGACACCCAGCTTTTTGGCGCCGTGCTTGCCAAAGTCGATGATCTCCGCGCCCTTGTCAGTTTCAGCAACGCCCTTTTCCTTGAGGATCTCTTCCGCTTTCCCCATCGTTTCTTGCCCGACTTGGGATTCCCCAGAATATTCATCAAAGTGGATATTCAAGCGAGCATATGTCTCCCGATAGCGCTGGATACTGATGTCTCTGAAACGACGCCAGAGAGCGAGGGCATCTTGGTCCCCTTCTTCCATGCGTGCAAAATACCTCTTTGCTTCCCCTAGGAGCCCTTGATTTTCGAGGTGGGCGGTATCCTCCCCGCGGGCTTTTGCGGCCTTGTACGCCTCCTCCTCCGGGGCGAAATCGCCGTTGATTTTGACGTACACCTGGAACAGGTGGTCGATCGGATCCCGGGCGAATTCCTCCTCGCTCCCATATTTTTGCCAGCCGCAGGCTAACAACCCGTACTGTCTGCCCCAGTCTCCCAGGTAGTTCATCCTGACCACGTCGTATCCGGAACCCTGGAACAGGTTGGCGAGGAAGCCGCCGATGATGGTACTCCTCAGATGGCCGGCATGGAATTTCTTGGCGATGTTTGGAGATGAGAACTCCACAATCATCCTCTTTCGACCGGCAGAAGGGTCAGAGGGGTCTCTGAGGCCGACATTTGGGTTCAGGCCGTAGCGTGCGCCCTGGGTGAGGATTTGCGGGAGGAGGCTGGACATGAAGGTGGACGGCGAGAAGAAAAAGCGGAGGTAGATGTCGTCTACTACGGCAGGCTGCACACCCTCCAGCTTGAGCTACAGATAGTTAGAAACCAGAAGGCAGGAAGAAGCATGGATGGATGGAAACGAACCTCGCAAGCGAGTTTCTGCGCGAGGTCTTGGGGTTTGATGCCCTTCACGCGCAGACGGGGGACTGCGAATACCAAGTCGCCAAAGTCCAGTGTTGATGCACGGTCTAGACCTGCATACACAAGATTCGGGGCGACATTTGCGATTCGAGCGAGTTCAGTCGCAATTGCGACGCGGTATCTATCCAAGGCATTGAGGTCGGGGAACGCGCTGGGAAACGCAGCAGTAGATTGTGTTGATGCCATTGCCAACGTTAGGTCGACGTAGTTGTTGTTTACAGGAAGAAGGCCGACGTTAAACAAAAACCCACAAATGACGGTGTTGAAGCTTTTTTTTGCATGATTATGAAAGAGATGTAAGCGAGTCAGCCTGTGAAATGCGATTGAAAGCGCCCGACATGGGGTATGAGTCACGAAAGCTTTATGCGGTTGGTGCTGCGTTTGTGCAACTGCAACCCTACGGAGAGCGGCAAAAGAGGCTGAGCAAGGTAGTTTATCAAGATTCACGCCATTCACCTCAAGCTGGAGCAATAACGAACAATCCATGTACTTATGCCGCAGCGGGCAAATGGGTTATGGATAAGGCAAGTATGTACAAGTCTCGAGTGGAGGAGCGAATACCTTGGGTCAAACCCTAGCCCCTGGGAAGATGGCTTCAGATGCATTGGATTATCGGACTGTCATCAAGGCGAAGCAGAGGGTATGAAGCAAGGTAGTTTCATTTCTGGTTGGCCTATCTGCGACTTTTCCAACCATCTATCATGATAGCGGCATTTTAGTTCGGTCTAGGAGTGACTCATTTCTTCGGCTGAGGAAAGTAATCCAACACAACTGGCTCGCCCGTGATCCCGAAGCTGACCTCCGATACGCCCGTTGTGTCAAGCATCAGCTTGTAAGTTCCCGGATACAGAGCCGTGTTGCCAGCCTCGTCAACCCTGGCCAAGTTCCCAAGCGTGAGCGGCAGCTCTGCTCTTGCCGTGCTCCCCGGCCTGATATCCCTCAGCCTCGAGTATGCGGCAAGTGTCTTGATCGGATACGGCGCCGGCCCATATTCACCAGCGACAAACACCAGCGCGACATAATCCGACGCTGTTCCGTTGCGTGAGTTGGTAATCTGCACCGACACAGGCCCGAACGGACATAGATCCTTATGCGTCTCCTTACAGCCTGCAACGAGCTCCGAGATGGAGTAGTTGGAGTGCGTCAGCCCGATAGCAGCCTTGTTGAACTCTGTGTAATGCAGGCCATGGCCAAACGGCAGAACCGAGTTGTTATACCACCGGTAGGTTCTTCCTGGGTTAGTTCCAGCCTTTGGGCGGAGCGTCATGTCGACCAGCGAAACCTGGCTTGTGTATTCTGTCGGATATTGGGTCACTGGTAGACGGCCGGCTGGTGCGCGCTTGCCGGTGATCATGTCCAACACGGCGGTGCCACCCGACTGGCCTGGATAACCGGCCCACATAATAGCGGATACGTTCTTGTTGCTCAACAGGGGGGCGTCGTCCACCTGATCACCCGCCTGTACCACCACGAGGGGCTTTCCGAGGGCTGCCAGCTTGTTGAGGAGTGTGAGCTGCGCTTCAGGCCAGGCGATGCTGTATCGGTCCTTGGCCTCTTCCGCGATGATCTGGTCTGTCCCGCCAAAGTAGAGGATCACATCGGCGCTGCTGGCTGCCGCGAGGGCGTTTGCTGTCCAAGTATCGGCGGCAGTATTGTTCTCTGCAAGTGGGCCAGTGGCGGTGGTGTATGACAGGTCGAGCTGCTGCGCTGCGTAGACCGGGTTGTGGTAGTAGGGCGGCACGCCGCTGTACCCGCCCTGCATGCTTGTTGTGCCGTTTGCCCAGAAGCCGACCAATGCTGCTTTCTTGGTCTTGTAATCGGCCAGGGGCAGTAAGCCATCGTTCTTGAGCAGGACGATGCCGTCTGCAGCAGATTGCAGCGCAAGAGCCTGGGCTTCAGGGGTGTTGACGTCCGACCATGCGAGAGTGCGGTACGGGCTGCTGGCCTGGTCAAAGTAGCCGACCCTGACAAGCCCCTCGTACAGACGCTTCAGCGCCCTGTCGACGGTGTCTATGGATAGCAGGCTCTGGTTGTACGCCCCGACGACATCTGTGTACGGGGGATAGCCGCCGACCTCGCAGACCGTGTCGGTGCCGGCGCTGTAGGCGGCAGCGGCGGCTTGGGCGGCGGTCTGGCTGAAGTTGTGGTACTGCGGCAGGAAATCTTGGATGGCATTGCAGTCGCTCGTGATGTAGTTGTTGTCCCCGGTCCAGTTCCAGTGGTTCCGCAGGATATCCGTCATGAGATACGTGTTGGCGCAGGCCGGGGTGCCGTTCAGGGCATTGTACGAGCACATGATGGATCCGACCTTGGAGTCGCGGGCGCACTGCTGGAAGGGGGGCAGGTAGTACTCGGACAGATCCTGCGACGTCACCACGGCATTGAAGGACTCTCGGCGAAACCCCTCCCAGCGCTCCATGTCGTAGGCTGCGAAGTGTTTGCATGTGGCAATCACCTTTCGCGAGTCCGGGCTGTTGCCTCCTTCCAGGCCTGAGAGCAGGGCCTTGAGGTAGCCTTTGATCCGGACTGGGTCCTCGCCTGGGGTCTGTGATGCAGGTGCTGGTTAGCGGGGCATCACCACGGCTGAGTCGTGCATGTGATCATGATCATGCGCACCTCGGATCCTCGCCCCCATCTTGGGTCCTTGTAGGGGTTGATGTTGGGCGTCCAAAAGTCCAAGCCCGCCTTGCCGGCGTTGGCGAAGGCGCGGGCCTCTGTGCTGACAACAGTGGCCACCTTGTGGATCAGGTCGTCGTCAAAGGCGGCCGACATGGTGAGGACGTTCGCGAATGACGTAGCATAGGCAAAGGGGCTTCCGCTGGAGCTGAAGCTGACGCCAGGCGAGCTTGCAACGCCATGCAGAGCTTCACTCCACCATTCATAGGCTGGTAGACCGATTCTCGGGGCACCGGGGCTCGTGCTGGAGGCCCAAGCATGTCAGTATATAATACTATATGCCAAAGAAGGACCCATACACGCCCGCTCCTGGGGCGTGGCACGCACTTGACAAGGTTGGCGAGCTTTTCAGTAGTGTTCATCAGCTTGACAAGCGCCGCTGCCCGGTCTGGCGGCGAGGCCTTGATGTCGCATACCGTCGTGTTTGCGAGAGGGCCGTGGACACAGTCGGGAAACTGGAAGCCATTGACACTGGCAGCGAGGAAGACGGCGCTCGCGAGAAGTCTGGGCGTGCTTGAGCATGTCTTCATCTTGTCAGCCCACGCTCGCTCTGTCGCTGAGATTATGGTCCATTGAGACTCACTTTGGCCCGGGATCCAAGCTCCTCTTATTGACTTTCGCCATCACCGCCCCGCGTCATATCGCTATAGTCCCCGTTATGATGCCATGGTACGGGTCGATATGAGTCGGGAGACGCCAGGTACGCGAATGCAACACGGCGGGTATCGGTTCGGCTGGGAATCTTGGGGGAAGGGCCGATCAACGGCTAAAGGCAGCGTGCCTTGTCCCCTCATAGTGGTAGCATTCAGTACCTCACAGGTTGCAGTGTGCTGGGTGATATGATATTTATTTCCGCTTTAATAAAGCCTGCCCCCTGGTGCATCTCAGATCTCATACCAACAGATGCTTTCCACTTTGCCGGCCTTTATCCTATTGGGGCGGTACGGCGGCAGTGACGAGTTTAGGAGATGGGGAAGTTGGAGCGCATCAATGAAGTAACTCGGGAGTGGGGAATCCTTGTCGTTGTCGCCAAGATATCAAAATGCCGCCCGAATTTTGCCTCAGCCATTCCTACCTTATGTGTGTCCGCTGGTGAGCACGGTGTTGTTGGTGCCTGGACCTGCGCAGCAGATGCGCGGTGGGTATGCGGGGGGTGCCAAGGAAGGTGTGCTGATTGTGGCGCAGGCTGGGCACCTGGATGATGCGAAGTCAAGAGTTTTACTCCGTAAGGTAGGTACGTTTGCAAATGTTCGTTACTGACTTCTGTGATGACGGAAGGTCAATAAAGATATTGAAAGAAGCAGTCGCGACTGCGTCTGCGGTCTTGAACTGCCGGAACGGCCCGGGGGCGGCCGGTGGCCGGCGAATGAGTACCTAAGAGGACGTGTTTTGACATGTCATAATCCTGACGGTCATGGATGCCCGCGCCAAGATTCAGCCTGGCGCCATCACGCTGCGGACATGCCCAAGTCAAGCAACGGGCGAGGCAGCCAGCGTCTGTTTTGGGTCGGTGAGATATCCTTATCATGATTAATGGTATAAATTCAGCTGCATCTCATCTCTCGATCGTATGTGAATGCTATCGGGGTGAAAGCTCCTGATCATTGCGGAAGGTGCACCTGAGCTGCTCCGCGTTCCTGCCTCACTGTGGGTTTTCGATTGAAAATCCGCCGACACCGATTCACTTTAACAGGGTCCGGCAACCCTGTTCGATAATTAGCACACTATCGAGATGCCTGTAGAAACTCAGAACTGCAAAAAGCGAAAGCAAAAAAACTCCGAGTCACTTCCGCCGGCAACACGGAGATGCGTCGCGCCGCCATCATTCATCGCCAGAGCGATCCGTTGTATCAATACCATTCGACACACCCCTCTCCAAAGAGTCATTCACCTCGCCGCTGCGAAGTCTGGTGAAGGACGCGGCCGACTTGGACGAAAGCATCGAGGAGTACCCTCTCAGGCAGCTCAGTTTTACAAGCGTCGCTCTCGACGCCTCGAGAGGAATGGCCCGAACGGAGTTCAAGCCAACGGAGCATCCGGTCTGCAACATACGCGGAGTGCCGTGTTCGACTCGATGGATATCACAGCCAGCTCGGTGATCGGCTTGACCTGGTTCGTATATATGAGCGAGTCGGTCTGTCCAAGACCCCATCTACGGAAGAGGCCTGGATTTCCGGTTGAGATTTGGCCGCTCTGACCTCGGGCGGACAAGCGATATCCTCAACACCGTATGTCTCTAGCCCACATAATCAGATACCTCTGCATCAGAGAAAACTTCAGTTACCCCTATCAATAATAGCAGTCTAAACCCATCCTCTCACATTAATTTGTCCCTTTGGGATTCATTCAAACCTGTAAACGGGGAAGGTCAGCACCGAAGCCCTTGTGCTGGAGATGATGCCTGCTTCTTCCTTTTGAAATACTAGTATGATTCTCGGTGACTGGTTGACGACACACCGGTAACAGCCCATCTACTTAGTTCTGTTCAAATCCCAAACTTTTACGTCATGACACACTCCGTATATATTTGTAAATGGCACAGATGTACAATATATGTACAGACAAACCGCCTTGCAGCTCACCTGCAAGTAGGTGCTAGAGATAAGGAGAACTGTCGAACTTGGACTGCCAAAACCGGCGCTCATTCTCATGCTGAGTTGAAACCTCTTCCTGGAATGCTATTTATCAAATTACCAGCTGAGGGTCTTTGTTTAAAAGTGGGTAATTGCACGTGTCATGGCCGACTATTCTGTAATCTTTCTCTATGGTGTGGTCGTTCTCTGAACAAATGAAGGGAAGACTGGAAGTCCGCATGTTACACACCGAGTTAATCAACTTCTACTCCCGAGGATATTGTTTCGAATTCCCCGGGAATACAAAGTCACTTTGTGGCTCCAATACTGTCCCGAATCGTTCGACCAAGGTTCAGCTGTCGAACAAGGCGATCCCCTCGTGGCAATCCATACTACTGAGCAATGAAGAAAAAACGTATTCCCATTGCAATGTCAATCACAATCACCAATGTCGACTTGTACACATGTCGTGCGCATACACGTTCGAGAACATTAACAAAGTGAAGACACTAGCATCGAGACGCCAGTAGAAGAATGTGGAACGCCATGGCGGGGTAGATACAAAGGAGCCGCAAATTGGTACAAAAACGCCCGACAGCACCCCACCAGGAACGAGCGGGGAGCTCCCGGTTCCATCCAATCAACAGCGCGGATATCCATCGAAAGACATCGAAGATCCAGAGCTTTCTATGCGCGTTGCGCAACTACCTGAGGTCGCAGCTGAAATTCTTCAACTGCACGGCCTGATCTTTAATCTTCAAGTTACGAATTGCACAACAAAGATACCAACCTAGATAACCATCGCCTACTCGCAAGCCGTAATATTAGCAAAATGTCAACCGCAGACGAGCTCAAAGCTCTCGGCAACAAGGCCATTGCTGCGAAGAACTTTGACGAGGCTATGTAAGTCAAGTCACCATAGGGAGCAACTTGAGGAACCGCGGACACCTGCTAATGCACACATGTAGTGAGAAGTTCACACAAGCTATCGCTCTCGACCCAAACAACCACATCCTCTACAGCAACCGATCAGCAGCATATGCGTCCAAGAAGGAATGGGATGGTGCCCTGCAAGATGCAGAGAAGACCACAGAGTTGAAGCCTGACTGGCCCAAGGGCTGGGGACGGAAGGGCACTGCGTTGTATGGAAAGGGCGACCTGCTAGGAGCAAGTGATGCGTACGAGCAGGGCCTCAAGCTGGATCCCAACAATGCGGGCATGAAGAACGACCTTGAGAGAGTGCAGCGAGCTATGGAGCAGGAGGCTGGCGCAGGTAAGCAGACTTGTTCCGGTCCACATGTACTATAACAGCCAACTGACTTAT
Organism: Diplogelasinospora grovesii; assembly: GCA_033297225.1. NCBI lineage: Eukaryota > Fungi > Ascomycota > Sordariomycetes > Sordariales > Diplogelasinosporaceae > Diplogelasinospora > Diplogelasinospora grovesii. The sequence continues at coordinate 32,478 of MU853892.1, read as the reverse complement.
GCCGGTACAGGTGGCCCCTTTGGCGACCCGAGCGGCGGTCTCGGCAAGATGTTCAGCGACCCCGGCTTGTTCCAGAAGCTCGCCGCCAACCCCAAGACCAGCCCCTATCTCGCTGACCCCAGCTTCATGGCAAAGCTCCAAGCGATACGACAAAACCCACAGAACACACAGGAGTTGTTTAGCGACCCCCGCATGATCCAGGTTCTCGGTGTGATGATGGGTGTCGACATGGACATGGCAATGCCTGGACAGGATGTGCCCGGCGCCTCTGGCTCCAAGGCAACCGAGGCAGGGGAGGACGTCGAGATGCCCGACGCCAAGCCCGAGCAGAAGCCGGCGCCTGCTAACAAGGCGCCGGAGCCTGAGCCGGAGCGGGTCGTTGAGGAGGTGGATGACGAGGAGTTGGAGAAGAAGAAGGCCGAATTGGAGCAGAAGAAGGCCAAGGAAGCCGCCGACAAGGAGAAGGCACTCGGCACGGAGAACTACAAGAAGCGCAACTTCGACGAGGCCATTAAGCACTACCAAGCGGCGTGGGACTTGTACAAGGACATCACATACCTGAATAACCTCGGCGCTGCTTACTTCGAGAAGGGCGACTACCAAGCCTGCATCGACACCTGTACCAAGGCCGTCGAGGAGGGCCGTGCCTTGTATGCAGACTTCAAGGTCATCGCGAAGGCCTACGCTCGCATTGGCACTGCGTATGAGAAGATGGGAGACCTCGCGCAAGCCATCGATTATTACAACATGTCCCTCCGCGAGCACCGGACGCCCGAAGTCGTCAACAAGGTACGGACCGCCGAGCGTAACAGGATTGAGGCCGCGCACAAGGCGTACATCGACCCTGCCAAGGCTGAGGAGGCGCGCGAGGAGGGCAACAAGAAGTTCAAGGAGTCGGACTGGCCCGGTGCTGTAGCCGCCTACACAGAGATGATCAAGCGGGCGCCCGACGACCCGCGCGGTTACAGCAACCGCGCCGCCGCCTTCATCAAGCTCCTCGAGTTTCCCAGCGCGCTCGACGACTGCAACATGGCCATCAAGAAGGACCCCAAGTTCATCCGGGCCTATATCCGCAAGGCGCAGGCCTACTTCGGCATGCGCGAGTACAGCAAGTGCGTTGACGCGTGCGCCGAGGCGCATAACGTGGACAACGAGTATCACAATGGGGCGAACTCCAAGGAGATTGACCAGCAGCAGCAAAAGGCCTTTACTGCCATGTACGCGGCACGGGAGAACGAGACGGAGGAGCAGACGAGGGAGCGTCTCATGCGTGACCCCGAGGTAAGTCCTGATGACGAGCGACATTGAACCTGAGGCAAAGGCTAACAGTTGTCACAGATCATGGGCATCATGCAAGATCCAGTGATGCAGGCCATCCTGCAGCAGGCACAATCCGAGCCGGCTGCGTTGGCTGAGCACATGAAGAACCCCAATGTCCGGACCAAGATCCAGAAGCTTGTTGCAGCGGGAGTGATTCGTGTGGGCAGGTAAAAGTCTGATAACGGAGGTAGCCGATACGAGTTTGTTTTGTGATGGTCTAAGCAAAGGTAGCCGGGCCGATGGTCGGCGATGAGCGCGGTGGTGTGGTGGGTGGATGAGTTTAATTTATATCATTGTTTTTGGCTCGCATTTCTAGTTTAAGGGGGGCGGGCATCTGGATGAACGATTGACGAGAAATAAGCATGCTCCTCTTGTATTGTAGTCACATGAATATATGGATTTTAGGTCACATTGCAGGTCGGTCTCCTTTTTTGTCGTTATTTTTCTTTCCATTCGACAGACGGCTAGATCTCGCTGGCCGGTCTAAAAAGTTCATCGGCCTTGTGCTACTCCGTATTGCCCGAGTCGTCAACGACCCGTTTGACTTCTGGACCCGTGACACTGATAATCTTTACACCGGCAGCCTGAACCTCTGCCTTTCCTTGAGTTTCCCAATAGTCAGGATCGACGGCTTCCGTACACTCATCTATTATATACGTCGTGAAACCCTCCGCTTGAGAGTCAAGGGCGGTAAATTTGACGCAGTAGTCAGCAGCCAGACCGACGACATAAACGTGAGTGATGCCGCGCATGCGGAGAACATCTGCCAACTTGCTGTCATACACCCGCAAGGGGTCGTAAAACGCGCTGTACATCTCTACCCTTGAATCCGTCCCTTTCTGGTGGACCATATGTATACTCTGGTGGTCCAACTCGGGAATCAACTGAGCACCGGGAGAATCCTGCACGCAGTGGACCGGCCACAGGCGGGTTTCGTAGCTTTGAGATGGGTCATCTGGGTGGCGTATGATGCATGTATCTACGAATGGCTGCTTTGTTTGCTTTGGGTGACTTTGAGGGGTGCTGGTGCCGTTGTTGGTGGCGTAAGACGAGGGGGTGGTGTTGGTGTCAGGGAGAGGATGATTGACTGCGAACGAGACGTGGTCTGGTTTATGCCAATCCTTTGTGGCGACCTTCAGGGCAAAGGGCAGCTTTAGGAGGTGGTTGATTGCTGCCACAATGTCCCGTCCACCGGCGACTGCTAGACTTCCATTCTAACACCATGTTAACAGAGCTGATGTTTCTATCGGGGGGAGAAGAGACGATGCAAGCAAACTGCGATGACTAAATGCATGACGGGGGGGAGGAAGGAAGAGCAAAAGATGATTGAGTGGATGCGTGATGTGTGACGCGGAAACTCACCGGTGGGCAAAAGTCCTCCTGCATGTCGACCACTAGCAGGGCTGGCTTGAAGATTACTGGCTTCTTTTCTGCCATGTTCACCTCTTGCCGTGCTTGGTTGTGGTTTCCTATGTACTACGCTCTTTGAGATTTGAATGGAAGGTTTAAATCTTACAATCGATACTGTGCCAGGTCTCATTCGTGTGGACAATAAGCCAACTGTCCTGACATTCGTATCGCGATAACGGGCTGATAAGCTCTTCTGAAGGTGAGGGGTGACGACGCGGGGTTATTAGGCAAGCTTGGCACGCGGCACGCTTAGCTTCCGCAAGCAAAACATCAGACGGGACGGATTCGGCTCCGATGGGATCCAGCCGGTGTAGATGTAGATGGAGATTTACCGGAAACAGTAATGTACCGACGCTACGGGACAAACTGTTTCACTACTCACATACACTGTACACGCCCTGGAAGGGAGAAGCATGCCTATTACAAGGTCCGAACCTTGTCCCATCGCAACCACCAGCACGCAGTACGACTATTGTTAAGTTGTGCCTTAGCTGGATGCACCTGTTGTTTTCGCTGTGAACCTGCATATACACGTAAACTCGGGAGCACAAGATCTACGTAGTAAACGGTGGAGATGGGATGATCGCCAGGAGAAAGACCGTTTCTGACATCGTCTGTGCCTTGCTTGCTGCGAAATTCGCGCCTGCTGTCGGCATCTGCAGGCCGATAACGCACCGTAAAATGGTGGGGCGATAAGGCTTTTATTCTCTCCTGCCATCCTCAACCGCCATTCCTGCTCCATCATCCCCCAAACGCGGGACGCATCTCGTACATACTACTGCGTACACACGAGCCCAATGTGGGGTGACTTTTGTATCGTGCAACACTTATTACAGACGCAATCCGTCCAGTGCTAATATTATCGCTGCTGATGCTGTGCCGTCAGGTGCCGACTGCCTGCCGCTGCCTTGGTTTGCTGCCGTTGCCTTGGCCGCCACTCAATCCAAGCGTGCCGGGCGCAGGCGGCGGGCGAAAGCATTGAGTGTCACCGAGAATATCTGGTTCGCCACGGCGGGTTGCGTACATACAGGTTGACCTAGAACAATGGCAAAGAAACGGCGGTAAGGACTATCATGACGCATACACCAAGCTGACTGCTTCAATCAGATGGCGGTAGCTCTTAAGGCGCGCTACGTCTACGCTAATTGTTAAGGAGAGGAAAGGAAGCGACAAGAGACTGACATCAACAGGTGGGATCAACAAAACTGGCATGGCTGCCAAGCCAGTCCCAGTTTGGCAATCAGTCGTTCCTGGAAGAACCAATCGCCAGTGAAAGCAGTTGCTGGGGTTCTCGAAATGATCATTGAAACTGTGGGACTTGCCTTCAATTGTTCACGGATGAACTCCACAGCGTTGGTGGGACTTGGTCTGTGGCACCCCGTCGAACTAGAACTTTTTTTATTTCAATCACCGCCTCCCCAATTTTAGCCCCGAGCATCGCAGCATTTTCTTGCTCAACCATCGCTTGTCGACCTTTCAGTCGTTCAATTCAACATTGTCTTCAAGTTCGAGTGTGTTCTTGTGCGGATAAAGGGGGTTGTGGCAAGCAATTATACGCCGGGTACTCGACGTCACCACTAGCTCCGACGTTTCGGACCCCGACATTCTTGCATCGTGCATCACCGGACCCTCCTTAGAGCTTCCTAACCTGGAAATCTCCGGCCTCCAGCAACCGGCGCTCGAAATAGAGTTTGCGTGACAGATTGGAGGCGCAGCGCCAATTCGGATAAGCAAGCGATCTTTGGTCATTGCAAAGCCAAAGCTTTCGCAAGGCGATAAATCTACGAAATATACAGGTACGTAGGCGACGGATCCCACCCCCTAAGTCATTACGGAACAGGAGCTTTATGGCGATATCTGGTTCGTGGCACCGTCAGACGCTCAATGCACTGACATGCACGCCGCCGGGCCCGTGTTCGCTTTGATTCTCCTTGTCCCTCCTGCCTACCAATTCTACGTGATCCTCCTAGCTTACACAGCTCCTTAGCCTCTCGCTTGATTGCCCCCTCGACAGTCCAATGCTTGTCTAGTCGCGACAACGAACCTGCCTCTTCGACCCAGTACCTGACGATGATCGCCTCCAGCATTCTGCCCTCTCGGTTTCGAGGGGAGCAGCCCGCCTCCCAGGCTGCGGCGCCCTCGTGGATTAACAAAAAAGCTACACCGCTCCTCCAGATATTGTCCCGGATCACATCGTCCCACCCAATCCACACTATTGTTATCGTTGCCGTGCTTGCGAGCAGCTCGTACATCGGTTTGCTGGAGGACAGTCTTTTCGATGCCGCCCGAAGCGTCAGGAAGGCGGAATGGTCGTCTCTCGTGGAGGGCAGCCGGAACCTCCACGCGGGCCCTGACACGGATTGGAAATGGCAAAGCTACGATACCGAGGCAGCGACTCCTTCAAGCGTGGACCATGTTGCTCTCCTCACCCTCGTCTTCCCCGAATCGTTGTCCGCCGATACCTCCAGGGCGCCTCCGATGTTGAACGCCGTGCCCACCCCGCAGAACCTCTCCGTCACGCCGCTGCCCTCGACTTCGAACTCGTTTTCGACGTATGCGCAGGACAGCGCTCTGGCTTTTGCAGTTCCCTACGACCACGCCTCCGAGTTCATGTCCGTGGCCCAGGAGATTCCAAGCGAGACCTCTGGTCAAGAAACGCGGGAGACGGAGGAGCATGGACGAGAGAAGAAGATGTGGATCATGAAGGCCGCGCGCGTTCAGACCCGGAGCAGCATTGTCCGATGGGCACGCAACGCTTGGGTTGAATTCATGGACTTGCTTAAGAATGCCGAAAGTCTCGACATCGTTATCATGGTCCTCGGCTATATCTCAATGCACCTGACCTTTGTTTCGCTCTTCCTCTCGATGCGCCGCATGGGATCAAACTTCTGGCTTGCTACGAGCGTCCTATTCTCATCCGTGTTCGCCTTTCTCTTCGGCCTGTTCGTGACGACAAAGCTGGGCGTCCCAGTCACCATGGTTCTCCTGTCTGAGGGTTTGCCTTTCTTGGTCGTCACCATCGGATTCGAGAAGAACATTGTTCTCACGCGTGCTGTTTTGTCTCACGCCATTGAGCACCGTAGGCCCTCGGACAAGGACGCCAAGGCTGCAAAGAAACCCCAGAACAGCTCAAGTCTGATTCAGTCAGCCATCCATGTGGCTATTAGGGAGAAGGGCTTTGACATTGTCAAGGACTATGCCATCGAGATCGGTATTCTTGTTGTGGGCGCTGCATCCGGAGTTCAGGGCGGTCTCCAGCAGTTCTGCTTTCTTGCAGCCTGGATCCTATTCTTCGACTGCATCTTGCTCTTCTCCTTCTACACCGCCATTCTGTGCATCAAGCTGGAAATCAACCGCATCAAGCGACATGTTGAGATGCGCAGGGCCTTGGAAGATGACGGTGTGAGCCGGCGCGTTGCTGAGAACGTTGCGCGCAGCAATGACTGGCCACGAGCGGATGGCAAGGATCAGCCGGCAACCACCATTTTCGGTCGCCAGATCAAGAGCACACACATCCCCAAGTTCAAGGTTCTCATGGTCGGCGGCTTCGTCCTCATCAATGTCCTGAACTTGTGCACCATCCCGTTCCGAAGTGCCGACTCCTTATCCAGTATCTCTTCTTGGGCTCGTGGACTCGGCGGTGTTGTCCTGTCTCCGCCTGTAGACCCCTACAAGGTCGCCTCTACCGGATTGGATGTCATCCTGGCTCAGGCCCAGGCCGACGAAAGGGAAATAATCGTTTCCGTCTTGACCCCGATCAGATATGAGTTGGAGTTCCCCTCTATCCACTACGATCTGCCCCAGAAGACCGCTACGGGCGACGAGGATGCTTTCGCTGATCTTGGACAATACGGAGTTGGTGGTCGCATGGTTGGTAGCATCCTGAAGAGCTTGGAGGACCCAATCTTGTCGAAATGGATCATCGTCGCCCTGGTCATGAGTGTTGCGCTCAACGGATATCTCTTTAACGCGGCACGATGGGGTATCAAGGACCCCAACGTTCCGGACCACCCCATCAACGCAAAGGAACTGGCCGAGGCTCAGAAGTTCAACGATACAGAGTCGGCAACACTCCCGCTAGGAGAATACCTCCGATCCCAAGCGCCGACACCAGCTCCACTCACTCCCGCATCTACCGACGACGAAGCAGAATCGCGCGCGAGGGCTGCCAACAGGACGGCCTCTTCAGCTCCAGCGCAGCCATCCGTTATGCGCACCAAGGAAGAATTGGAGAAGATGCTCCAGGAGAAGCGCGCCCATGAGCTATCAGATGAAGAGGTGGTCGCGCTCTCGTTGCGCGGAAAGATCCCCGGTTATGCTTTGGAAAAGACACTGAAGGACTTTACTCGGGCTGTCAAGATCCGCCGGACCATCATTGCGCGCACCAAGGCGACAGCCGATTTAACCAACCTGCTCGACCGCTCCAAACTCCCGTATGAGAACTACAACTGGGCGCAGGTCTTTGGTGCGTGCTGCGAGAATGTTGTTGGATACATGCCAATTCCCGTTGGTGTCGCCGGGCCCCTGGTCATTGATGGACAGAGCTACTTTATCCCGATGGCCACGACTGAGGGTGTATTGGTTGCTAGCGCCAGCAGAGGCTGCAAAGCCATCAACGCCGGAGGTGGTGCTGTCACGGTATTAACAGCTGATGGCATGACTCGAGGTCCTTGCGTCACTTTCGAGACGCTGGAGAGGGCAGGCGCTGCCAAGCTGTGGCTCGACTCTGAGGTTGGTCAAAAGACAATGAAGGCTGCGTTTAACTCGACAAGTCGATTTGCTCGTCTCGAGACGATGAAGACAGCGCTTGCGGGCACAAACCTGTACATTCGCTTCAAGACAACAACGGGCGATGCGATGGGCATGAACATGATCTCCAAGGGTGTCGAGCACGCGCTGAGTGTCATGGCGAACGAAGGCTTTGAGGACATGAACATCGTCTCGGTGAGCGGCAACTACTGCACCGACAAGAAGCCTGCAGCCATCAACTGGATTGATGGGCGCGGAAAGAGTGTTGTTGCCGAGGCTATCATTCCAGGCGATGTTGTTAAGAATGTCCTGAAGACCGACGTCGACAGCATGGTGGAGTTGAACGTCAATAAGAACTTGATTGGCTCAGCGATGGCGGGCTCAGTGGGTGGCTTCAACGCGCATGCCGCCAACATTGTCGCAGCCATCTTTCTCGCAACTGGCCAAGATCCGGCGCAGGTGGTCGAGAGTGCCAACTGCATCACCATCATGAAGAAGTGGGTGTTCCCGATCAATGCCTCCAATAAAACGCATAGCATCGCTAACTTTGATGATCCAGTCTTCGCGGCTCTCTGCAAATCTCAGTCTCGATGCCTTCGCTTGAGGTTGGCACTCTTGGTGGCGGCACCATTCTCGAACCCCAAGGCGCCATGCTGGACATGCTTGGCGTTCGCGGCCCGCACCCCACCCACCCGGGCGAGAATGCACGACGTCTGGCGCGCATCATTGCTGCCGCGACTCTTGCGGGCGAGCTGTCACTCTGCAGTGCCTTGGCTGCCGGCCATCTCGTCAGGGCGCACATGCAGCACAACCGGTCTGCCCCGCCTACCAGAACCGGCACGCCTGCGCCGGGGCTTGCCATGACACCGGTTGCATCGAGCACAGGCCTCAGCGCCGCTGCTATTGAGCGGGCTCGGCGCTGATTTGCTTGTCCGATCATGTTCCTGTTTTAATTTACATTCGGCGACGACTTTATTTTTTTCTTGGTATACAATATTAGTGGAGATAATTATACTGGCAGCGGACTTGTCACGCGCCCGCACACATATATCAAGACTAAGAGGCGGCGAGAGCTTAGACCTTGGCACAACCATACAGGCCCTTTATGGCAACTCCCGTTCTTTCCAGCGTTCTAGAGTGATTTGCGGATTATCGCCGGCTTGCGGTCTGCGCCCGGCCGGCTCCTCCCGCCCGGAGTTCTGTGTTTCCTCTTTCGGCAGCTCTCACGGGCATGGAGGCACAGCAGAATACGGATGTCGCTACAGCCATTCATAGTAAGTCCGAGGCCCGATGCGCAACGTAACTACGAATTCCTTCATTTAATTGATGAGTCTTCGGTGCTGACTCTTTTTCTGGCTTCGTTCTAGCCATATCGAAAAAGGATCTGGTGGGTTGAAAAATGGCAGTGAGATGTGATGTGCAGCGGTGAAACACTCGCATCATATTCGGATCCGAGCACGTTGCTTACACGTGGGTTGTGTGTCCCTCGCACAAAAACGGAAAGTCATCCATGATGTGGGTGTTATATCCGAGACAAAATCCGAGTTCCGCTGTTTATTCTGCCCCCTTTGGCTTTTTTTTTCTTCGCTTTCAGCAAGATTAGGTTGGTGTGGTTTCCGGGGCACATCTCGCACCGTGCCGGCATCTTAGCTTCTGGGGGCCAGACCTTTTTCCGAGATGGTCGGAATACAGGGGTACCCGGCACATCGGCATCTCTCTTCTAACATCGCTTCTGGCCGTTAACAATGACAGATTCAATAACGGCTTGACTTTTCACAACTAACACCCACACATAAAGGAATTATTGCTGGTTATTACAGCGCAAAGTTACGCACACAACCTAGAAGGTTACGCAAGAACAGAAAACTGATGTGGTTGTTAAGCTTAAATAAAGCATGCACTGAAGCCATAACGCACCCTGCTGTGATCCCCCGCCCGGGAACGGTAAGTGGAAGGGCAGTGGAAGTGGAGCTCGATGCTCGGCACAAACACTCCTGACGCTTGACGCGAACACCGCGAGCTTGCACCCCTCCCACCAGGCCCCTCTGCTTTGCCCCCCATCCTTAAGTTCTTTCCAACAAAATGAATGCGCGAGGCCAACGGAGATTCGAGATTGAGGATCGTAAATCCCTGCAAACAGTCAGGCCACACTTTAGCAGCTCGGTCGTAGTTCCGTTATGTACGAAGGTACCGCCGAGCCTTACACATCAACGGCCTAGGAGTTACCGTACGTAGTATTTGCCTTGCCGGGACACGCACGGCGTGGTGCCGCCATTGCAACTTTTTTTAATAAAGTGGTTCCGCACCCTCGGTCTCAGTGACGACAATATCTTTCTGAACTCCAACCACACTTCACTTCCACTGTTGTGATATTACTTTTTGCATGCCTCTCGCGCTCGCCAATAGTTGACGAGGCTGCTGGGTATTGTTTACCCTTTTTACGTACATTACTAGCTCATGACGACATTTGGCATCCTGATTAACAAATATTGAGCTATCGCTACGCCGTTGTCTGAACGTTCAGACTCTTCACCTTGATCACACCGTTGAATCGTTCATACCACGTGGAAACCGAGACGCAGAGGGCGTAGGCCGAGTAGAAAAGAATGACGGGTTCCGAACCCGAGACATCGGGGGTCGATCCCTCGACGCCAAGAATGCACAACAACGAGAGCGGCTCCATCAGCAGCAATACCCTCCGCAACGAGGGTCAAACCGAGCATGTTAGGGAGGAAGAGGCGACGCCAGCAAAAGGCGTAGCGCCGTCTCCAGGCCAAGCATCCAACGACACACCGGTGCAAGCGTCCCAAGCGCCAGAGGAAGGGCGGACAAAGCTACAAACCTCCCTGATCATCGCTGCGCTAGCCAGCGCTCTCTTCCTTGCCGCGCTGGACGTAACCATCGTCACCACGGCCATCCCCACCATCGCAGAGCAGTTCAACAGCACAGCCGGATACACATGGATCGGCTCAGCCTACCTCCTGGCGAACGCGGCGGCGGCGCCGATGTGGGGCAAGATCTCGGACATCTGGGGCCGCAAGCCCATCCTCCTTCTGGCCGTGGCCGTGTTCTGGGTTGGGTCGCTCCTGAGCGCAGTCTCTGTGAACATGGCCATGCTCATTGCCAGTCGGGCCATACAGGGTATCGGAGGTGGAGGCATCGTGATTCTGGTCAACATCTGCATCTCTGACCTCTTCTCTATGCGCAGGAGAGGTTCGTATCTGGGCATTATGGGCATGGTCTGGGCTGTTGCTGGTGGAGTCGGCCCTATTCTGGGGGGTGTGTTCACGAGCAAGGTTACCTGGCGCTGGTGTTTCTACGTCAACTTGCCCATTTCGGGGGTGGGATTCTTCGTCTTGGCCTTCGTGCTCAAGCTGCACAACCCCCGGACGCCGATGCGTCAGGGCTTGGCGGCTGTTGACTGGCTGGGGTCGCTTACCATTGTCGGAGGCACGCTTATGGTTCTGCTGGGGTTGGAGTTTGGCGGAGTCACGTATCCCTGGAACTCGCCCACCGTCATATGCCTCATTGTGTTTGGGCTCCTGACGACAGGCATCTTTGTCGTAATCGAGTGGAAGATTGCCAGGTTTCCCATCATCCCTCTGCGGCTGTTCAAGACGAAGTCGAATGTGGCTGCCATGGGCGTATGCGCCTGTCACGGGTTCGTCTTCATTTCGGGCTCGTACTACCTTCCGCTGTACTTCCAGGCTGTGCTCGGGGCTTCGCCGCTGTTATCGGGAGTGTACATCCTACCGTTCACGCTCTCGCTCGCGCTAGTGTCGGCGGCAACGGGTATCTTCATCAAGAAGACGGGCAAATATCTGCCTTGCATCATCTTCGGCATGACGGTCATGACGCTCGGCTATGGGCTGTTCATCGACCTCGAAGCGCGAGCCAACTGGGCCAAAATCATACTCTTTCAGATTGTTGCCGGCATTGGGGTTGGTCCCAACTTCCAGTCTCCGCTCATCGCCCTTCAGACGACCGTCGAGCCACGGGATATTGCATCGGCAACAGGAACCTTCGGTTTCGTGCGGCAGCTGTTCACATCCATCTCGGTCGTTATCGGAGGCGTGGTGTTCCAGAACCAGATGCAGAAGCAGTATCCTCAGTTATTGGCCGAACTCGGACCGCAGACGGCAGGGCTGTTGACCGGAGCAAACGCCGGTGCCAGCGTCGGTGTTGTTGGCCAGCTACCGGGCCGTGAAGGAGACATTGCCCGCCAAGCGTACTGGGACAGCCTGCGGACCATGTACATCATGTACGTCGCGTTCGCGGGACTGGGCCTGGTGATCGCCATGTTTGTCGGGTCAAGGAAGTTGAGCAAGGACCACACCGAACACAAGACTGGGCTGCAGGATATGAGGAGGAGGAAGGAGACGCCAGCGACCAAGGGAGATGTGGAGAAGGGCGGCGACACCTCTGGCAGCGCTTGAGTGGACGACAAGAGACTGTGGATAATACGTAGACTGGCGGCAAGATCTGAGCTACTGTTAGGGAGCGTGGCGTTTGTTGCGCGTTGGTGGTGGAAAAAACCTGCACTCTCATGTAAGCATGTGTAGATGAGCCGCGCTAAGGCTCTGCGGCTATGGAACTACTGCTGCATTGCATTGCATAGATAATAATTAGATACCCATTGTTAACCTTCTGCAACATAAGAGTCCCACTGATACCGTGTGTATCCGCTCCAACCAGAACATGTCTGGAAAAGCAGAAGAGATGGGGAGGCTCGCGCTAGATATTTAGGCAAAAAAAGGTGCATGTTGCGGGCAGCATGCCATCGTGCATTTGCCACGAGGTTAACAGGGCCCGTTTCCAGCATTTTTGAAGCCAAGAAAGGAACGCGGAGCACCTTATTGTCGCAGGGTATACGTACGCGGCAAGAGCCGCTGGACCGGTAGGTAACTCACCCAAGTCACATCCCAGAAATCCTACAGCATTCATCCTTGGCAATTGGCCGAGTCCGTAGTCGAAGCTGACGAGCTGACTTCCTCTCGCCCGCTGTGACAGTGGTTTATCCCTGGCGCGACAGGAACAGAAGGTCTCGGCGCTCAGTCCGCGACATGACCCTTTCTGGACTAGCTCTTTTCCACGGCCGCTGCAAGACACAGATAGCACACCACCATCCTTCAGGTACCCCACATCAAAACTCGACCAAGGCGTGCACACAGCATTGGCTCTCCAAGCTTGAGCTCGAGTTTCGTAAACATCGGGCTCCGACATCCCGGGTTAACATGTGAAGAACTTTCCCCGTGTGCCTGGGTCTAGTTCGTCTTGCAGGATGACGCCGTATTGGCGGGTGGCTCGTAGAGGGGCATTTCCGGCACCCCGGACCCGGCATGTGAATCCTTTTTCATACCGGGAGTGATCCCGAGAACGCAGCACCCCTGCCCCGTCCGGAGGATGTATGCCCGTGAGTGAACCACATATCCCAAGATACGCTGTTGTATGTGGGCTCGTTCAGTGCGTTTGCTTGGATAGACGCCAAGTCTAGTGGGTCATGCCAGTTCCAAGCTGCCATGGAGCCGTCTCCTGGGGACTACAGATATCTATAAGAGCCCTCCCGCCATCATGACAGCCAAGGCGTTGTAATAGCCCCCTTGTGCCATCTTCTCTCAGCCCACCACAGTAGAGTTACAATGAAGGTCCTCACCAAGTTCGTGTCAGGCCTCCTGGCCCTCGCCTCTCTTGGCAGCACCGCCGAGGTCGTCAAGCGTGCGGCTCTCACGCAAGTGACTAACTTTGGCGCCAACACGTCGGGCACAAAGATGTACATCTATGTCCCCAACAACCTGGCCACCAACCCCGCCGTTATTGTTGCTGTCCACTACTGCACCGGGACCGCGCAGGCTTACTACTCCGGCACGCCCTACGCTCAACTGGCGGAGCAGTATGGCTTCATCGTCATCTACCCGGAGTCTCCTTACAGCGGTACATGTTGGGATGTGTCCAGCACTGCAGCACTCACGCACAACGGTGGAGCCGACAGCAACTCCATTGCCAACATGGTGACATACACCATCTCTCAGTACAATGCGGATGCCAGCAGGGTGTTTGTTACGGGTTCTAGCTCAGGGGCTATGATGACCGTAAGCCCCTTGTCTCCCCCCCCCCCCCCCGGGCGCCCCCGTCTCCTCTTACTAACATCTGTAGAACGTTCTCGCTGCTACGTACCCGGAGCTATTCGCCGCCGCGACCGTTTACTCGGGCGTCCCCGCGGGCTGCTTCTACACCGGCACTGTGGACGGGTGGAACACAACCTGCGCGCAAGGGCAGAGCATCCACACGCAGGCGGAGTGGGCAGCCACCGCTCTGAACATGTACCCCGGCTACACCGGCTCCCGGCCCAGGATGCTCATCTTCCACGGGTCGGCGGATACCACGCTCTACCCGCAGAACTTCAACGAGACCATGAAGCAATGGTCTGGCGTGTTTGGATACACGTATGGATCTCCCCAGCAAACCCTCGCTCAGACTCCCAGCGCGGCATACACCAAGTACGTCTACGGACCAAACCTGGCCGGAATCTACGGTACGGGCATCGGACATACCGTCCCGGTCATGGGCGATCAGGATCTCGCCTGGTTCGGCATCACTGGCTCCAGCAGCCCAACGACTACTACTACTGCCAATCCCACTTCGACTACACTGGCAACGTCGACGACGACGACAGGCAGCACCGGAGGCTGCACGGCTGCACACTGGGCGCAGTGCGGTGGCATCGGCTACACTGGATGCACGACATGTGCGAGCCCGTATACCTGCAGGGTTTCCAATTCTTACTACTCCCAATGTCTGTAAAGTGGGGAAAGGAGTGGTCCTGTACATAAAGCCATTTGAAAGTGGGAAAGAGTCATTTCGGCTGACCTTGTTTTGCTTGAGTCCAGAATGTCCTTTCCCATCCAACTTTCCCTTTCGACCTTTGTGACATGGCCGGGGTTGTGACAGACATCTCCGCCGGACGGTGGAACAGACGATTGTGCGCGTACCGAAGGCAAGTCTTTGATCTTGCCTGCTCTTCCTTGCGGGACTCGTTCTTTCTGCCATGCGGTTCTGTTGACAGTTGATGCAAGAAAGTGATTGTATTAGATATGGATGAAGTCCTCTGAAGAAGGAAAGAAAAGACTGTTGGCGATAGCCTCAATATATACAGGTTTGTTGACTACAGTAGCCAAGGTCAACAACAATGGAAAGCGATGGCCGAAGGCCGAGGTTGAGACCCCTGACGATACCCCCTGAACTAACTAAAGCTAACCTCAATATTGACAAGTCTGGCAGGTTCCTGTAGCACAAATATGGTGTTCTTCTGTCATCTACGAGCCAACAGCGGGTCCATCTGGGGCAGCGGTTGGAACCAAAATAGCCGTAGTCTAAGGTTCTGTTGTGCGTCTTCTTAGGTTGAGAGTATTTAGACATCGCGCACGCGAGCCGGCTTTCATGTCAGTGCTCCATGCCCAGGAGCATATGGTCTAAGGAATGAAAGCGGAATCTTTACCACCATCAAAAATAATTCTCCAACACTCATTCTAGGCCATACTGTACCTACATGTAACAGTCCATAGATTCTGCTTAATCAACTACTGGTCACCAGCCAGGGTGTTGATTACTGCTGAAGTGCATAGTATCAAGGCCCTCTCAAATCAATCTCATGAATGGGAGTGACTGAACTTTGAATCAAGATTCCGACAGGCGCCATGGCCCATGACAAGAAACTAAGACATGTGCTTGCTCTAACAAGCTTTCTCGACTCCTGTCTCTGATTTGTCATTTCAACCTTCTTTTCTGATGACCAACAAAGTTTGCATTCCAAGCTACATTCAACCTTGCACTCAATACGTATGCAACGCACGAGGGACCGTGAAGTTACTCTTCAGCGGTTCCTGCATCCCGTCCGTTGACAGGAGTAGCTGCTGCTGCTGCTGCTGATGGCCAAACTTCTGGGCCGCTACGGGGCATGAACTCTTCGCTGCCCCGGAAATACCTTTCACTCACCATAGGCCTCTATGATTGTCAGCACCTGGCTCAAGTATCAATCAGTCATCACGGCTTACTATTCGGACATCTTCAGACGTCTGTTACTGGGATGAGAAGTCTTCTTCACCGCCCCCGTTCTGTCGTTGTGGCCATCGGAAAGGTGATGCTCCCAGCCAATAGAGCTGATGTGCGATGGTACGTCCCAACAGAGGAGCACCATCTTTATCTGCAAGGAAATCGAGGGACCAGTGACCAAGCCGGTCGAGGATCAATCCTGCCATGTCCCTTTCTTGAGCATGTGCCGCTAGTCCTTATCTCATCCGGGTGCGGTCCTGGTCAAGATTCTCGGGCGCTTTCTGCTTTGAGGTGCACTTTCGCAGGGGCTCGGAGGTCGACACGGCTGGTTCAAATTCCAGTCAGTCAGCTTCCTATTTCGAGCCGAGCAAGGTAGAAAACATGCGGGCAGCATCAGCGAAAGAGGGCACTTACCATAAAGGACAAGTAGTGGCAAAGTCCAAAAGCCAGGGGTCGATGCACAGAGGGTGGAAGAGATGGCCACACGGAAGCTGTCGGACAAAGGTGCCGTGAATGAAGTTCTCAGTACAGACGGCGCAGCTCTTTAGATTGTCCTCAACAAATACGTTTTCCGGGCTGGGCTTGCACCCTGTCGTTGGTTGATGTTTTATCGACGAGTTGGGGTTCCATCGCAGAGCTGCCAAGAGGCGAGTTACCGGCCAAGGTCGAGTGCCGGGCGCGATGGCAGCGCGAGAGCCTGCATCATAGGACGGGGTGTGGGCGGCGCATAGGCTCTCGTTGTAGATGACGACGGGCATTTCTTGAAGGGGCTCGCGTCTCATGCCGCGGCCATTCGCAGTCGCACCTGCAATATTGGCTCCATGGCTGTTGGTCTGGCGGGTAACTGAGAGTGAGGAGAATCGTTGGGAAACCCAGGCAAGAGACACAACGAAGAGCACAAAGAGGACGGTGGTCACGATTGCCACAACCGGAGACTCGCCTCCGGGATCGTGAGATCGTGTAACTGCCGGCATTGGGAAAGTTATGTCATGTGGGCTCAAAAGTCAATCAAAGAGGCAGGAGCGGGTTCGAAGGAAGGTGCGGCTCTTGGAGTTTTGATTTTGGTCCTTGCTTGTGTGGTTCTAGATGACGACACCTACCTCACACACCAGAGGGCAGGTTTTAGTGCTCTGCGCACCACTCTCTGCAGGGAGAGGTGCTGGTCAGTGTCTATTCTTTATACCTACCTCGTAACGGGGTGGCTAGACCCGGACACCCGGGTTCTCTTCACCAGCCTCGTTCACTGATGAAGTGTGCATTTCCCTTCTGCCATGTCTCGATAAAGCAGGTTCTTCGAGACGTGCATATTGTCACTGTAGAGCTCGGGAAAGTTCGCGTCCCAAACGCGTATCCCGTGTTGCCCGTTCACTGTGAGACATTGAGGATTTGTGGAGATTGGCTCGAGCGACCAATTGTTCTTGCTGGATTTAGATAAATTTCACGTAACGCATACGCCCGCGGAAGGCGTGTTTATTGTTGGCTCTTTCCCAAACTCGCATGTTGTTTGGCTATGAGGCATTTGAATTTCCCGCCCTGATGATTGTCGTGAAACCCCGAAGATGAGATTTTCGCTCATCGAACCGGATGTATTCATCAGGTCACCGCCACTGTCGGCGGTAAGGTGATAGGCTTTAGAAGAGCGCATGCGCTGGCAGCACCTTAGTATAGACGTCCGCGGAAATAAAAGTGATCGGCGTCAATGCTACCTACCACGCTCTCTCCCGCCCGTACATATGTGTCGGCATGATTCCCCGGCGATTGTAAGGAAACGATGGCCTGGACCCTGAGCACAGGCCGCGACTACAGGTATTCGGAAACTGCGAGTCTACCTCAATGCTATCGTGAGTATCGCCTGTGTTGTAATTAAGATACAGGTTGAGCCGCTAATTATTGCTGCTACTAATGCCATGCAACGTAAATTGATATGGTCCATGACCGTGAACTGCGAACCTTGACAACCCGCAGATCGCGCGTAAGGATGTTAGCTGTGCCTGACTTGGGTCGCAAATCAAAGCGCATCCTGTACGGAGTACCACCTGATATGATCGAATCGCGTCGCGGATAGTTGCCAGACCGTTACGGTCCGGCATTCTCGCCGACCACCTAAACGATTTTCTGTGGAGCATTCAACAAGTTCTCAATTTCTCTGGCATCTGCTCTCCAGACTTCCGACGAAATTATAGTCACCAAAACCGTGAACGTCATCGACCCCACTTCGGATCCACTAGCATGGAAAGATCCGCCAGTCTAGGACACGAACTTACCGTATCTTTGTCTGTTTCCAAAGATCCGTCAACTTGTCGCCCAGACGGCCCGTCAAAAAATTGTGTGAAGGTTGCATCTTGGCTTTGTGTAATACTAAGCTTTCTTGGCCATCCAAAAGGGAATCCGGGATTGGCGAATCAGACATACTGGTCCTGATCCTGTCCCAGGCTCCAACTTTACTTGGCACGACGCTCTCATTTCTTGGGAGAGGGATGAGGGTTGCGAAAAGACACATGTCTATCCCTGAGCGTTACAGTAAACCTCAAGCCACATTATATTTTTGGTTTGGTGTGCAAGGAGCCGTGCATAAGGTAGACAACATTGACACGCTTGACACGGCAAGTGCACGGCTGGCTCTACTTTTTTTCGAGCACTTGCACGGGTTGTGACAGTCGCTCCATTCGTTAGTGATTCGTGTCCGTGCTCGAGGGTCTTGAACATGTTGACATCATCATGGGTTTTCTCAGGCGAGTCCTGCAGCTGTTGACGACTGGCAGTGGCCAGCTGCTGACTGGTCTACACAGTACAACCAGGCCAAAAGGACCCGGCTGGGAAGCTGATGGCTTGACGAGAGCTTGCTCCGACCAAGACACGCGGGTGACAAAAAAAAAGTGATTCTCACAAACCGGCCCTGCCACTCTAATTGACCATTTGACACTGCAGCCGCAAATATACAAGGCTACACATTGAGCTCCTAACGCTACCAAAACTAACAAACCCAATCAGAACATATTCTGGGATCTGCTTCTATGTCCTCAAATTTTCTCTCGTTTTTCAGACGTTGTTTTGGATTATAAACACGGTATCAAAATAGTAACCTTTTTGTGAGGATCACTTTTTTTGTCACCCGCATGCAAGAGTACCCCCCGCACAAAATTTCCCTTTTATCGTCCTCTTTGGTGGTCCGTGTCCCTTCCTCCAACACCGGCGACGAACGTGTTGAGACTGCCGAGCGAGCTCCATTGACCAACAAATATATGTCCAGCACGGCTGACTGGCCGGCTTGTACACACACGAGAGCTTCCTTTCCCCCTCCACCGCATCAACCAGGATGTGACTGAGAGAGCTTGATATCCTGGAGTTCCGCACCAACCATCCAGTGAAAACAGATGCAGAGTCAAGTGCCAAAAGTGGGCAGTACCAGATAATGCCTGCAGTACGAAGAGACGCGCTCTTATATGAAATCTTTCCTGTCTGCATATAACGAGTCGAGCACTCTTTCGTTCGTATCGCGCAAGCGGAATCATTAGATTATCGTCTGGATGGGGCGAACTCACATCTGACGGCCTCTGGTCCGCAGACGCATGTGCGGTCAAACTGACAGCGATGGCGGGCAGGCCCGAGCTCTGCCTCGCTCTGAGCAAACGCTCCGAGTGAACAACAATGAGAAATAGGCGAGGCCCGCCGCGTCGTGAGGTACAGCAGTGTGTATGATGGCTCCTTCCCGGTCCTGCTTTCAAGTCGCGGCCGGTTTCGGCTTCAGGATGATGGGCCTCCGGCTCTCCGGCTCTCCAAGAAACCCACCGACTCGAAAAGAAGAGGAAACTCTTCCCAGCCGCGCTCATCCACGAGCCTGGACCTTCCTTGCGCTGAGCCCGCGCCTGCCTCCCACCCGCATCTGCCTCACCCGCACCTTCCCCCTGGGAGCACATATTACGTCGAAGGTCCCACTTATACGGGGGGAAATCAGAGGAAATGGACCGGTCCGGACATCCAGAGCGTGGGATGACCAGAGGCGTCGCAGAGGATGCGTGGTAAGTGTGTCGTCTGTCGTATGGCGTCGCGTCGTGGACAAAGGGTAGTGGGCAGTCTTCAAGATGAATCTTCGCTTGAATCTTCGCTTGAATCGTTTAGTCTAACCCCTAACTGATATTAAGCATCCAAACTCGTGTGGCTGGTTTTCAAATTCCAAAAGAATCTATAAATATACTAATCATCACATAGACCGATAATTAGCGCCTAAGGTTAATCCCCGCATATTCCTCAAGCGGGGTAAAAGCTTTGTCCCCTAGAGCTTATAGAGAGTTGTTGAATGGAAAGGCACTCAGAAGTGGGCCTCCGAGGCGCAGTGGGAGCAGTGGCGCCCCAAGCGCCACTGTCAGGGGTACTCAGGAGATTAGCACTGCAGAGCTTTTACAGGGTTTAAGGTTCTCACACACTCTCTTCAATAAGACAGAACCATCACAATAGATCATAAACATCGCTGCCCTCAATTTAACTGTTATACAGCTCTCACGAGCTGTAAACCAGCCTCTGTAAGCGCCTCCTAAATTGTGTTACCATGGATACGTGGCTGTTGGACTTCCAACAAGAGTATTGTTACTACATATGAGCGATATACCAAGGTCTAAGTGGGGGTTTCTCCGCATATTTCTTAAGCGGGGTAAGAGCTTGTCACCTAGAGGTTGTGGAGAGCATTGTCTCCACATATAAGCTATGTATTAAGTTCTAACCTATATCTAGTGATTTAGATCGCGACAAGCGAGTTCAAAAGTGGGCGTTTCGATGTCATGCCAGCTTCTATGCATGAATCGTGGGGTTTTCTCCGCATATTTCTCCAACGGGGTAAAAGCTTGTCCCCCAGAGCTTGTGGAGAGCATTATCTCCACATATGACCAATGTGTTAAGGTCAACTATGCAGTTAGCTAGTGATTTTGACAGCTCAAGTCATGTATTCGCCTTAGAACCTCGGATCTCCTAACTACTCTAGGAAAAGTCTGAAGAAAATGGACGTTAAAGATTCAAGCGAAGATTCAAGCGAAGATTCAAGCGAAGGCCATCATGTAAAGAATGGACTACAAGATACCTATCACAGCGCCCGCTCGGATCGTTTGCCGCTAACGCCGATCGATTCTTCCTTCTCCTGCATGGAAACACACCTCGGCAGCACCACCATCGCTAAGAACATCAAACAACGACATTTCTATAGCAGTCAGCTCACTTCTGCCAACATGCAGACGCCCGGACCTGAGATGGAGAGACCATTTAGGAAGCTTCTCCGAAGCACATGCATCACCGACACCGGAATTTCTCGATTTCCACAATATCCCCGAAGGCGCGCAAAATCTGACCGCCGCCAGTTGAGCTCGAACCAGCTCGTATTAGAACTCTCGGTATGGATTACCATCCACGACAAGGTAAATGTACGTTGGTGGGGTCTGAAGATCTTTGCTATGCAGCTTTAGCCTCGTGAATGCAACTTCGACATCCAGTAAACCCTGGCTGATCATGGCTCCCTTATGTGAGGTGACGGAGTTGCGGGTTCTCCATGATCAGCTCTCCTCTCTCATTCCGTTTTGGTACACTTTGAAAATTGCTAGCTCTCATGATCTTGATGTCGCCCGAGCTGTGTCTAAGAAGTGAACTATTGAACAAGTTCAGACCTCTCACTTGCATGAAGCGAGGTTGTAATGGCTGAAGAGAGCGAAGATTCTACCGGATGAGCATGGCCCTCCAAATTGAAGTATAAGATGATCTTCCTTCCTCCCTCTCTCCCTCTTTTGCTATTCCCAACCTCAACTCCTCTTGTTTCATCGGCAGGCTTTCCCTGAGTTTCGTTCCGTCCAACTCACATCATGAAGCAATTTTCACCATACAAGAACTTGCTTCTCAACTCATTATCATTTGCATTACTTCATCCTACTGATACTGCGGCTGCGGTAATTCCTCGTACGACAGACTGCCACAGCAATCATTATCCTGGCCCAGAAAACCCAAGCTTTGAAACTGGGAATTTGGCCGGCTGGACAGTCGTTAGTGGAACCGCCTTTGGCAATGCCTCTGTTACCACCACCCCCTCGTACTGGGGCGGCCCGTTCAATCAGGTTGGCAAGGAATTCTTATGGGGAATCCTGGAAGATGGCGAAACAGCCGTTGGAGAACTCCGCTCTAGCACGTTCCGGGCAAGCTCCGTGATGAGTTTCTTAATCGGCGGTGGTTATGATCCCGTGAACCTCTACGTGGGACTTGTCAGAGAAAAAGACGGCACCCTCTTGTTCAGCCAGACAGGGACAAACGACGAGGCTTTGATCCGTATCATCTGGGACACCAGTGCTTACGCTGGCCAGAACGTTCACCTGGTTCTGGTTGATACCAGCAATGTTACGTCTTGGGGTCACATCAACTTGGACGACGTTCGAACCGGATGCGACGCCCTCGCAGACGGTGGACTTTCCTTCCATGTTCTTGGACAGGACAATCAGCCACCTCAAAGTTCTAGGGCTCTCTCCGCTGCTTCCATGTACGCTCTTGATCCGATTCGTCCGCAATTTCACTACTCCCCTTACCAAGGTTGGATCAACGACCCTTGTGGGCTGATCCAATGGGGCGGCAAATACCATCTCATGAGTCAATTCAACCCCGCGGCTCCTCTTTGGGGTCCAATGCACTGGTCTCACGTCGAAAGCACTGATGCCGTACACTGGAGCGAACTGCCCGTTGCATTGTATCCCCCACACCCGAACAACCCACTTGACTCCAGTGGTCGCTACACCGGCAGCGCACTCCTGGACAAAGACACAGGTGCTCTGCAAGTCATCTTCACCGACGCCACCGATACAGCCTTGCACCCGAATGCCCAAGCAGAAGTTGTATCAACGGCATTGAGCTCCGATGGAATCAACTTCAACCTCTACTCCGGAAACCCCATCATCGCAGCGCCGCCACCCAACTCTCCCAGTGGATTCCGTGATCCCAAGGTGTTCTGGGACACAACAGACAGCACCTGGAAGATGGTCGTCGGTTCGGGTGATAACAACAGCGGTAAAGTCCAACTATACCAGTCGACCAGCTCTACGATCTCCGAACTCACCTCTTGGGAGTATGTCGGAGTTCTGTATGAAGGTGACGGCAGCACGGGAACAATGTGGGAATGCCCCAATTTCTTCCCCATCGACGGGAAATGGGCGCTCTTCTACGGTGGGAACGGTGTAGGTTGGTACGAAGTCGGAACCTACAACGGAACGATCTTCACCTCCGAAAAGCGGGGACTGCTTGACGCTGGTCCAGACAGCTATGCCACGCAAGGGTTTATAGACGACTCTGGACGCAACCTCGCCATCACCTGGATGGGCAACTGGGGGACGTCGAAATGGCCAAGTCGGGTGAACGGCTGGGCTGGCACGCAATCCATCATGCGCGAGCTTTTCATCCGCGATGATGGCGGACTAGGCAGCAAGATTGTCGAGGAAGTCAGTTCGTTGGCAAGTGGTGCCGCCAAGTCGTTGGGACAGACTAATGTCCACGGCACCATCACAGTTGGATCTTCCAACACGGCACGCCTTCAAGCTTCAATCGATCTCGTCGCCAGTAATGCCCCGGCTTTCACCATTGAGCTGTTTGCCTCAAGCGCAGAGTCTGTGTCTCTTGTCTATACTTTTGCCAACCAATCGTTGACATTAGACACCACGCAAGCAGGATATGGTCAAGCTGGTACATGGAGTGCAACGATTGCTAAGCCTGCTAACAACCTTCTCTCCTTGGATATCTTGATTGATCGTTCAAGTTTGGAGGCGTTTGTTGGTGATGGAACGGTCATGACTGCGACGGTATTCCCACGCTATCAGGAGTCAACGAATATCAATATCGTTTCTCATGGAGGCAAGGCTGTGTTTGATAGCATTGTTTTGACGCCTTTAGGGTCTGCCTGGGTATAAGCTGTACATAGACGGAGGTCAGTTGATGGATGGCAGGTTTGATCAGGTTGACTACGGGATCAGAGTTCTCAAGTAGAAAAAGCAAAGAAAGTTGGCAATGGAACTTATAATACTCCTAACATCCTCGTTAGGTTACATCTTGTGTCATGCTACGACATGGACTCATAAATTTTCGCTTTCAGATCAAGATGCTAATGAATTTGGATAGGGTTTTTTTTGGGGACCCAAAAAAGATCGGGGTCGACGCCGCAGCCTCTTTAGCGTAGATAGGCGTGATCCGGCTTAAAGTCACGTAGCACCCACCCCGCCTGGGAAGCTGCAGGGTTGCCGGAATTCATCGCATCCAGCTGGCTGACAGCCTGTGTCAACCCGCCGTCATCCTCTGAACCCGGGATGTGCGCGTTGTTGTCGTTGGTCATTGGGCCGAGGTAGCTGTGAAGATTGCCCATTGTCGGTGCCAGTCGTGTAAATGTCTCCAGTCTCATCAGCAACGTCTGACTGGAAAGATGATTCCCTGCTCGAAGTGTTTGTTTCCGGGCTCGAACCCGTGCCCGGCGATGTTGCTCACCAGACTCCGCGTCCGGGCGTCCACACCGAAGGCGATGCGGGTCAGACCGGCGCCAAAGACAAAGTAGGGGATGAAGCAAGGGGTTTGGCGGAGCGTGAACAACTTGGTGTCCTTAGCACCATTGCAAAGTCCATTACTGCCTCACAGTTTCTGGTGAGGTCGATGTAGGATCCATCTGCGGGCGCGTTGAGCACTCAGAGCGCGGACGTGACGCGGGGGCGATGGCTGTGGTGGAGGGTTCAGGCTTGGCTAGGATGGAGGAATAAACTTTCCCAAGACCAAGGCGCTAGCACAGCGGCTGAAGCCGATATGCCAAGGATGGAGTACGCGGAGGTTTGCAGCCCCGCATGAAATTGTCGTCGTTCTGTCAGTGCACCGTCATCAACTCAAAGCTGAATCCCTGTGGCAGCGGTCGTGTTATAATTCTCATATCATGGGAAACAAGAACCCCCCAGACGAGAGGGTAGTTTACCTCGCTCTGAAAAACGTGTTCAAGGGATCCAATGCCGAAGTACGTCAGCCGAAGGCAATTCGCAAACTGATCGTTCAGCACCAAAGCCAACATGACATTGCAGACCTGGTCCACGCACATAGCCTTGATATGATATGCTGCTTACCGAAAGGATATTTGAGTCGACTTTCAGCGCAAAGCTCCGCTTTCCTGAAGTATTCGATGTGTCACCAGCCCAGAGCGCAGAAAGAAAAGCATCCGAGGTTAAGGCTGCCAGGAACGAGGCGGACGCGATTCGAGATGCTGTACAGGGCCGTCAAACGGCTGTTCGCAAGGTGCTCAAAGTCTCGGCAGCCGTTGGGACGGAAAGCGGTGAGTAGTGTTGCTTCTTGCCCTTCTGTTAGTCTACTCGGGGTCTGACATGTCGTCCATCCAGTCGAGACCTGCCGAGACCCTAAGCTGCCTACTGACAAGAGGCCGTGTCATATCCCGTCGCTATTTCCAGTGTATCTACCGCTAAGGACCTAGCATCAGCTCCTTACTAAAGTTCAAGATATCCTGGAACAGGCATGCTTTGATTTCGGGCGGCAGGCTATGCCTGATATTCTGCGAAAGAATGGATGGGATTGCCCCGAAGCAGCCGAGCTTAATCTTTGGACTGCGGAATTCCAACAGCAGCAGAGTGAATTTGCAGATAAACAAGGAGGTGCGGGAAAGCCGCTTGACAAGCTATTCCGCTCAGTGGCCGACATTCGACATGCTGCTGTGCACCGCATCCGTGTGAGCGCGAGGGGGATAGAGCAATTCATACTGGACGCTGAGTCTCTGGCCACACTCCTTGGAGACGCCGTGCGGCTAAAGTCGCTCACCGATCTGCGACGGGGTACGCAATTGGCAATTGAGGAATTAGAGCGCAACAAGCACGTCCTGAGCTTAAAGCTTTTAGCTTTCCGAGATTCGAAAGAACATAGCCATCCAGCGGGCTGAGCTAGCCCGTCTGGAGGAGGTAGTAGTTGCTGAGATGATAAAGGAAGATGGGGAGTATCAGACGTTTGCCGGGACGAATCTGAAGCAGGTCATCCTGGCCTCGGGAACCTTTTACCTGCCGCCGCAGAGAATGATTTAATTTCTGGAGTTGATGATATAAGTAGCGTCGAAGGGTCTGAAGAGACCTGCTTCGTGAGGAGTTATCTATTGTACCCTCGTACTAGAATGTAAAATGGTAACGTGCCATCATTGCCTCAACGACAACGGACGACAAGTGCATACGATATATATAATTTATTAACGCCCGGCGGCTGAGCCGAAAGGGCAACTATACTAATATACAAGTACTTTTCTTAAGATGTGTCACGCAGAAGCGGGAGCTCCAGAAAGGACTTCCTGTGAGGAGAGCGCTACGGAAAGGTTGAAAAGAGTTCCTTGATTGATACAAAAGAGAGTGAGCGAAGGTCGCAGTATATATACATGACAAAGGAGAGCTTAGTAATCTGTGTGGGCTGCGCCCTGTATGGGGCGAACGCATGATTCAGAGCGCACATGACTTAAGCACGTGAAATAGCACGCTTTACCGCACGTGACCCCGCGACAGCATCAGCATCCCGTTGCGGCTTGATCGACATCCAGATTGGATTTCCTACAAATCCGTACCCAACAACCGCGCAACAGTTTGCGATGCAGCCGGGCTCAAGCCATTCCCGAGCCGTACGGCCAATGTAGTTGTCTAGCAGGCCTAGAAATTCGGCCATCGCAGTGCTAAACATATTAGGCTTCTTCCTGCTGAACATTACACCATGTCTCCTCGAAAACGGGGACTGTTTCAAGTAGCAGGCCCATCATGGAGTAATCCATGTAGATAAAGGTCAACATGTGCTCGAAGCTGTGCGGGAGCCGGCCCCGCAGCATCTCCAGGAAGCTATGAATGCCGTTTTCCCACATCCGAGCAGGCATCGCGTACTTGGGCGCCAGTATTAATTGTGGCGTGGCGGATGGATGCTGCGAGGCCAGAAAGAAATCATGGTGCTCGTGGAGCAGTGTGCGATGTAGGCCGATCAGCGCTTGCCATTGCTCGGCAGTCATTCGGCCGTGGGGGTCAATGGCGGAGCCACAATTTGAGTCCACATCGACGCATTTGGTCTCAATCATGACGAGGCCGGCGTAGATCCCCTTGACCTCGTTAACCAGCCGCTCAAGCGAGAGCGGCCTGGTTTCAGGCTGCTTGAGAAGCTCCCATTCCTGCTCCTCCCAAGGGACTGCTGGCTGGCTTGGCGGTCTTGGGCGTTGTTGATGGCCCGGTCCCCCGCCTTTGATGTACGAGGGCGACGACGTGACCGGTAGGCGGTGTGTGGTGGCTACGTTGGAGCTATCATACGGCCTCACGTTGCTCCTGATGTCGTCGTAATTCGGGTCCCAGAGCTGCCCCTTTGGCTGTGGGCGGTTGCGGGCAAATTCAGCCCGGGTGCCATCAGCTGCAGGAAGCGCTTGAGGCGTGGCTACCTCGGCCCGCGCTTTTGGCGGCTTGAGCGATGACTGAACGGCGGGGTCTACTTTCACCAGGCCGGACTCGTCTCTAGAGTCTTTTCTGCTAGATGCCTGCGTCCGCACTGAATCAGAGTCACCCTGAGCATCCTGTGAGCCTGAGTTGACCTGGCGACCACTGAGAAAATACGAGACATCGCGCTGTCATTGTGTATTAGACGTCGTTAACTGAGGGCAGGCCATCTGGCAGTCCAGGAATTCGAGGAATTTCAGGCAGTCGAGAAGGAGGGATCAACACAGGCCACTGATTTTAGGCCTAACAGCGGAAGTACACTGTCCAGCGGAAGCCGACAGCACGCAAAGCACCCATTAATGCCGTATCTGAGCTCACACGTATTCCTGCCTCACCGCACCGTTGTCCTCCAGCTTCCACTGCCGCTCACTACTAGAGGGTTACCTGGGCCCTGGTTTGCCACACGATACAACACATAGCAATACCCACCCCTCGCCCTTCCCACACCAGAAAGTGTCCGTCCCAGCCTGGGTTGTGGGCTGCCAGCAAATCCATCTACGTATCCTGGTAAAAGGGAACGCGCCGTGCAGCGCCAATCACTGCTGAGCTGGTGCCACCGCCGTGGGGATTGCTGCAGGATTGCTGCAGGATTGCTGCAGGAGCACATCATCCTGACATCCTTCAGCAAGGCCGCGCTTGTACACCTTTGGCATGGTCGCTCGTCGCCTAATTATCACATCAGCAAGGGAACTCGTTACACAAATCCATTCCTCTCTCGTAGCGATCATGCAGAGGATATCCGGGGGAAAGTCGGAGCTTACCGCAAGCCAGACGGGCCCTTTGCTGAACGCCGAGCGAGGTGCACCCCGCTTACGCTGACAGATGGCCTAAATTCACACATGGATGAAATCCTGCTGCCCAAGGTCTCTCAAGTTGAAAGGTGCTTTTGCGTTGCTCCTGTCCTCGCCCGCCACTCCTACGAACATCCACTCAATGCATTCAAATGATTCCATCACTTCCTCTTCGCCTCAGCGTAAACGCTTTCCCAACCAAAGCAAATAAGATGAACGGGACGAGCGCAATAGCCGCAACCGTTTTCGGGTCGCAGAATAGAGTGTCGCGCGATGTCCGCTTGATGGACATATCACCGCAGAGATGAACCGATCACTATAAACAGGTGCATTGGACTGATTTCGGATAATCTACATGAGTCCTTTACCAACATCAGGTTTCGCCTCGCAACATAGCGCATCCCTCTTCGCCTTGATTCGAGCGGAACGCCGAATACCATGAGATTGGCCTAAACTCTTTCTTAAGTCTCTGAGTCGGGCAGATTGACGTCGACGAGGGAGAGAACGGCGACGGGAAGAACGGGGCTTTGGTTTCAGCCTTTCTTCGTCACTCCTTTTCTTATCGATAAGTTCGCATAACTTTTCGAGCGAAGGAAAGTCGGAATCGAAGTCGAAAGGGTCAAAGTTAAAGAACTTGTCTGTCTTAGCCAAGCTCGCCTTAGGAGGAAGAGGAACTCTTGCCATGGTTGATATGGTCCTACGGGGGTTCGTGGACGTCATGTTCGAGCAAGATGGTGACATAGAGCATAGAAGACGACGCGGCCGGCGCATCTACGAAGCATAAACTTTTGCGTCCGTGAAGAAGAAAACGATTGCCGGCACAGAAAATGACGTAGATGCCATGCGAGACGGCGCGTCGAAGCAGCGGAAGTGGCATTTGTGCCTGAGTCAGCTTCTTAAGTGAGACGGTATTATAATACCGGTAAATCTATAAGCAGATGCGTCGCGGTTAAGCTGCTAACGCTCGTTAAATGTGTTTATCATGTTTTATCTCTCTAAGTCAAGCCTTTCCTATGTTCGTTAGGTCTGTTAAGCCACATATGTCTATAACTGGTATGACGTTAAAAATAAGTCAGGCTTATTTAGTTATTGCAAGAGTAAAACAGACCTAGTAAAGATTATGAGACAGGACTGCGAAGGCGTGCGGTGTTTTCCATAAGAGCTGTCCAGCTTCCAGTTATTAAGTTGTTCATCTGTATGGCCCAGCTGCTGGAGGGAAGGCGCTGAGTGCGCATGATTGTCGTTCGTCAGACAGTGGTGCGGGGAGCGACGACGATCTCCGAGCGGAGGCGATTTTATGGTCTGGTCTGTGGAT
Source organism: Diplogelasinospora grovesii (assembly GCA_033297225.1). Classification (NCBI taxonomy): domain Eukaryota; kingdom Fungi; phylum Ascomycota; class Sordariomycetes; order Sordariales; family Diplogelasinosporaceae; genus Diplogelasinospora; species Diplogelasinospora grovesii. The sequence goes on along the minus strand of MU853892.1, from coordinate 3,355 downwards.
GGTTTGTGTTGGAAGTCACGGCTTACTTGCACACGTTCAATTGAGGTCAAAAGTAGTGTCTTTCTTGTGTTCTCTCTTCTGGCTGGCTAACTGCTGGCCTGCGCAGTCTATCTGGGAGGGAGCTTCGGAACAGCCGTTCTATCAACGGATCATCATTCATCCACATTTGTGGGCCTTCGGGCCAACCGGCCAATTAGACTTCTCTAGCTCCCGGGCGCTCCCTATCTCCTGCGCTGAGCGCCTATTCCATGACTTCAGTGGCTTCCATGGCTTCCATGGCTTCCTGTTGGCCAGATCCACTGCTTCCACGCAGTTAAGGGGTCTTCCTTTCCTGGGCGCCTCACTGCTTACTCCGGTCAATCCAACACACCCCCTTAGGTGAGCCTGCAGGGCGCGCCTGAACCAGATATGTGAGGCTATTCCCAGTCTTCGTAGTCTTCGTTAACCACGATATCTTCTGCTTCGCTAAGGACTTCTTTCCGTCGCTCGGTGATCCTTTCTTCGATATTCCTTAAGTTCATCTGCTCCAGGAAACTTTCCCATGCTCCCTTTGGCAGGGCTTTGGTCATTCCATCTGCCATCATCTCGGCGCTTTTAGTGTAACAGACTGTGATGTCTCCGTTCTGGACTTCCTAGCGTAACTAGTGGTTGTGAATGTCCACGTGCCGTAGGTTAGTCTTAAGGGTAGCGATTTCTGCATTCACCAGCCTGACGGTTTGCACGTTATCACACTCTATTCGAATGCATGCATCGATTTCGACTCTTAGTTCCTTAAGCAATCTGCTTATAAAGAGAGCTTCCTTTGCGGCTTGTGACAGTGCCAGTAGTTCAGCCTTTATTGTTAACGTTATAACTGTATCTTGCTTATTAGCTCTCTATCCAATCATCCCTCCAAATAGCTTCATTACGTAAGCTTAAGAGCTCTTTCGATTAACCGTGTTATCAGCAAATAAAACGTTACTAACGACTCGGAAATCGTTTTCTCCGCCGTATTAAAGCGCTAAATACCATGTTTCCTATAAGTACAGGAGCACCTTATCTGCTGCGGCCTGATGTTCGGGTCCAGGATTAGTTACGTAGCGGGCCAACCTTAAAACAGCGAAGGTAACGTCGGGCCGTGTAATTACCGCTGCGTACAGTAAAGAACCTACTTTCCGTAAGTATATGATAACGTCAGTCTTATTAGCTAAGCCTTTAAAAGGGAGGAGCTCTTCTTTAGCTATTAGGGTGCTCGCTGCCTGCTTTGTTTACGCTAAATTAGCGATCTTCTCGATGTAAGATAATTAGGATAGCTAAATAAGCTTCTTTTCTCTGTCTCTAAGCACGTTAATGCTTAAGAACTACTGTAGTTCTTTTCCTTTAATAAGCTCATATCTTTACTTCAGTTATTTAATTAGGGAGAGAGCTTTAGCTCGATCTTTCTCGTGGAACGCTAAGGTTATATCGTTAACGTAAAAGAAAAGAAGCACTCTATCCTTAATAAAACAACAAGGTTTATATGATATTATTAAAAACCGAGTTTACGTAAGGTTTAAGTAAGTGATTGTTATTAAAGTAGTAGTAAGCACTATAAACTATATAGCGCCTTTTTAAGTTTAAGTGTTATTCTAGCCTTTTAATAGCTAGGAGGCATCTTTATAAACACCTCTTTATCGAGTTTTGCATTTACGAAAGCGTTAACTACATCGTATTATAGTAGCTTGAGATCGTACCGAGCCGCGATAGTGATTAGCGTTTGAAAAGATCTTCTTATTAAGGTCACCGCGTAACTACTTACGTAAGGGTTAAGAAGCTATTAATCGCCTCTTATAACGAGCTTCGCTTTAACTTTATCGAACTTATTATTCTTATTAAATTTATATATATATACTTACTTATAGTTTAAGATCTTCTGTCCTTTAGCTCTTAAGTCTCTTAAGCTAATTTCCACTTAAGACTTTATATCTTTATAGCTTTATAAATATACTTTCTTTACTTCTTTAAATAGTCTTCTTAAAGGGTGGTTCTTAAGCTCTTTATAGCTCTTTAAAGGTAGTAAAAGGTCTTTATGGTGCAGTGACTAAGGCTTCCTTAATAACCTTTCCACGATAGCTTTTATAAGGACCTTCTATCTTAAATTAATTACCTTTCCTACTTAGGTCCTTACGAAAAAGGCACCCTACTAGCATTCCATATAATGTATCTTTAAAGTAGCTAAGGTATGCTTTAACCTTAATTAACTTATGCTTAATTAGCTCTTAATGCTTATTTCCAGCCTTAATTAGCTTATACTTAATTATATTCTCTTAATATTACTGTTAAAGACCTTTAACCTTAATTAGCTTGCGTTATAACTTAGTTAAAGTATTATCTTTTCTTATAACCTTAATTAACTTGCGCTTAATTAAGGCATTAAGGTTTGTTTCCCTTCTTCCCGCCTTAATTAATCCACTGCTTTTTTCTTTTTTATAAAGCATTCTTTAAGGTTTAAAAAGGGCGGCTTCTTTAACGAGGTTATTATAGCTACTAGTATTACTGCTGGTAATAAGGGTAGTAAAGTAAGAAGAAGCTTAAATCTAGCCTTTATATACTCTTTTAACCCTAACTGATCCTTAAAGCCTTAATTAACTACTTCTTATAGTTTAGTATTAGTATTCTTAATCGCTTCTTACGCCTTAAATTCGCTTTTTATAAAGTCCTTTAAGTCTCTTACTTCTTAAAAATTTTCTTTTAACGGTTAAACTTACTTATCTTAATTTTCTTACTCTCCGTTCTATTAAAGCCATTCGGCTAAGGCTTTTAAATCGACTTACTAAATATCATCTCGCATTTTCTAAAGATTCTTATTAAAGAAGCTTTTCTCATCGACGATTATATCTCTTATAACCACGACCTTATTAAGCGTTAGGTTCTAAATATAGTAAACGTTCATCGAATTATAGCCGATTAAATAGTTAATTTAAGCCTTAAGATTTATACATTATTTACGATTTTCCCGCTTTATAGCTTTCGTAATAAGAGCGTAAGCTTTATAGCTAAATATTTATAAGTGGGCTTAAGATAGCTTCTTTTACTCCTTATCCTTTAAGTAAAAGCTTTTGAATAGAGTTTTCCATCCGTTCTTATATCTTAACATATAGTTTAATAAATATACCGCAGTTCTTAATATCTCTCTTTAAAGTTAGCTTAAAAGCTTTACTCTTACTCTTATTAAGCGCATCTTATTTATTACTATACCTGTTGAAAAGTACGGAGTTATGGAATAAAGTCGATTGATTGTGCTCTTGTTCATCAACTGTCTGGCAGGCCGTTTCTGGCCGTTTTATGGGCTATATGAACAGGTCTGGAACAAAGAAGAGCGCAATGGATCAGAGTC